>OY751320.1:10026855-10156639 GCA_963564615.1 Rhorus exstirpatorius
TCTATTGCGTATATTGTGAGCAGCGTTTCGAGTTGAAGCACAAAAAGTACCAAATTCGCGTTACTTTTATTTTTCCCTTGTCAAAACATAGAGAGACATAACAATCGATTAAAATCACAGAGGAACAAGAGATATAAAAAATAATCCTCGGAGTTTCGTGGTTATGTCAAAATTGTATTTTTTTTTTACCAACGTCAGAGTAATGCAATCTTGGTTCGCTCGCTCGTTTACGTACTAACCGGGGCTGGCTTTTCCTTGCGAGAACGATCTCGAGCGGATGCGCCGCGTAGCGGCCGCTTCCCCCAACTAACTGAATCCGAGCCCATGTAGCTCTCGTAACGCTGAAACGTTTCGTTTCAGCTACATAGAAAATATAACCACGACCAATTTCTTCGATATAAATGACTATTTGCTGCTAAACGAATATTTGCCTGTACTAAATTCTCATGGTTATGGACTTTTAGTCGCTATGACTATCCAGATTTCTCTCTTTTTTTTTTTGTTTTTTTTCCGTGAATTTTCGATAATTCTTATTGCAATTGTCTTTTCTGTTGTTTTGTTATCTCGGATTTTCGTCGAAATCAGCCTCAATACGATACGCGGTATAATCGACTGGTAATGTCTCGATAAAATTCATGACAAAATGACGCATGTGTAAATGATTTCTCAAGTACAGAATCTCAAATATCCCTGGAGTCATGAGACGAGAGACAAAAGACGTAACGACGATGAGAGTTTTAATAAGTCGAGTGTCCGGATTGGTTGGCCAGTTGGCTTCAATCAAGAGACCGGGGTCTTGGGTCCTTACTACTCGCAGGGTCTCTTAGTTCGTCACATATATATATATATATGTGTGTGTGTGTGTGTGTGTTTGTGTATGTCAGAGAATAAATATGATGATAGTATTAGCGGTAAGCCTACTACGATAAAAGCCACGAGAGTAAGAGCTTGGTGGACTGGAATTAAGCACGAGTGCGCGAGTACGAGGGAGGAAGAAGAAAAAAAAAAAAAAATAAGGGACACGAGGGAATCATTGGTGGTGAAGATACGAGCACGAGGAACGCCGCGAATGCGTTATTATCGTGTACCGTCATTACTCAGACGTGCCGCCACGCGGCTTCACCTTTTATATAACCAGAAGAAAAAAAAAAAAGGAAGAGAAAAAAAAATTCGAACAAAACGAAAACGATACGTGGACAATAATGAAAGAGAGAAAGAGAGGGAAAGGCAACGACTCGATCGAATCAGTCGATTATTCGTTTGCACGACGCGAATCTATAAAATCATCGTCCCTTGAAATACAAACCCAGCTTTGAGAGGACATTTCCTCGTGAAAAAGAAGAAAAAAAATTGGATCGTTGCCAAGATAAATCGATCAAAATTATTTTTCTTTTATAATTTGGGTGATTTTAATTGCGCCATTTACCCTCTAAGAATTCGTTCAATAAATTCTTTGGAAATAATTTTTCCTTCGACGAATCCGCAGCCACTCAATTTTTGGATTTATTTTTTCAAATATTAAAATTTTCAGTACTTGGACGACACACTCGAAGATTATTTACGCAAATGAAAGTTTGAGTAATTTGATTTTTCTTTATTTCTAATTTTATTTATTAATTTATTAGCAATCATTGATTTATTAATAATGCTGCAGTGAAATAATTTCAATAATCAAGAGGATTGTAAAGTGAACGGTATGAAATTTCGAAGGAAAAGGCACATTTTCCTTCGATCGGTGCTCGTTTAATTTATTAACCGTCATCTATTATTTATAAATCGGGGTTGCGCGATCGTTAAAAATTCATCGCGAATGGGAAACTAACTTTCGTTCGTGGTCCTTGCGTATATAGAAATCTGAGATTTTTCAAAATTGTACAACACGAAAGTCTGCTGAAAAGATAATAAATAAATAAAAAAAAAAAAGAATAATAAATCAATGATAATGTTCCAATAATTTTTTTCGTACTCAATTCAACGTTTCTATTTCTTAAATAAAAAAATTTCTCGTTCTCCAAATTTCATGTGAATATTTATTTTTTTAAATTGATTGATCCCAGACGTTTTGTCAAAAATCGTTGGCAGTTTTGTCCGATAATTCAGGACCCTAAAAAAGGATTATGAGAAGAATTTTGAGACACGAAATTTGGGATATGAAAGGAGTACAGTATTGCAAAAGAAAGCGAAAAGGAACGGAAAAATAAAAAATAAAAAAAAAACATTAAAGATTCATGGTTAATCCTCTTGGTGATTATGCTCGCTCCGAAGAATATATATCTGAGAATATATATCTGAGAACGAGAAGAATCTCGTCGACTGTGACGGAGGGCGAGGAAAAAAAAAAAGGACGTATAAAAGAAAGAAAAAGTGCAGAAAAACAGACGCGATTGAGGAGAGCATAATAATGGGAGAGCTAAAAGTCAGCGCGGGGTTAGTTTCGTCACAGAATACTTTCTGCATCAATTTTCATGTCTGTAAATATATACATTTCTTTGAATAATATGAAAAATATTATTTTTTAAAATCCGAAAAATTTTTTTTCCCGATATTTGATTAATTTTCGGGAAAAAAAAGTCCTTGCACATTTTCTTCCGGGGTAATTATTTTTTTAGTCATGAATTTTTGAAATTTAGGTTTTTTTTTTTCTTCTTCAAGTCATTATGGAATTATTGAGATTCGTGGTGGGATATACTCGTTCCGTTTGTTCCGGTAGCGAGAGCAGATTATAGAGCAGAGCGGAAGGAGATCCTGCCAGGATCCGGGCCCTTGGAGAAAAAAAATAGGGCCTCACCATAGGCGTATGGAAACCTTTTTTTTTCCTTCTCTTCTTTTCGCTCTTACAATACAAAAAAGCTAAACTTCCTGGCATTCGGAGGGTTTTATTGGAGGTTTTTTTTTTTTTTTTTTTTCTTCAAAGCTGGCTTTCCGAATAATCTTCCGGATTTTTTTTCCGGCACGTCTCGCTTTTCCGTTTGCGTTTCCCTCTCGTTTGCCGGATAAAAAAGCACTTTTGTCAACGAAATTTCGGAAAACGGAAGTGAGATCACGAGACTCACGATTGTATTCATGAAATGAGCGTTCTCAAGAAATGCCCAGCGAACGAATGAAATTTATTGGCAATTTTGTAATTTTTTTGAATTAAAAAAAAAATAAAAATTTTTTGATTCAAAGATATTTTTTAATAAAAAAAATTGTCTTTATGCTCGGTATTCTCATCAGACCGAAGTCCGGTGTTTTGATTTCATTATAATTGAACCTAAAAATACGAATTTTTGAAAAAAAATTACGAAGAAATTAAAAATAGAGGGCGAGGAATATTAATATTTCCCTATGAAGAATAATGATTTCTTTTAATTCCTAGATTCAACTGACAATTAAAAATATATTTTTAATTGTCTCATAATGCATTGTGTAATAATGCTCATGCATAAATATATTTTTAATTTACAGCAGAGTTGTAAATAATTCATTTTCAATGTAACTGAAATCCATTAACCATTATTTCGATAATGGGTAATGAAATTTAATCCATTGCCCATTATTTTGGTAATTGGTATTGGAATTAAATCCATTATCCATTGTTACGGCAATGGGCAATGGAATTTAATCGATCGTCCATTATTTTGGTTATGAGTAATTTAATTTTATTAATTACCCATTATTTTGGTAATGGGCAATGAAATTTAATCCATTACCCATTAATTTGGTAATGGGCAATGGAATTTAATCCATTAACCATTGCTCTGTTAATGGGTAATGAAATTTAATCCATTGCCCATTATTTTGACAATGGGCAATGAAATTTAATCCATTAACCATTCTTTTGGCAATAGATAATGAAAACTCGATCCGTTATTATTATTTTTTTCTCCAATTATCAATGGATAAACATCGAAAATTTCACAAGCCAGACTAGCAGTCCAAGCCTAGGGAATTAAAAAAATATATATATCATAGAATGAACATCAAGTTATATCTCTTATCAATGAAAATTTTGTCTCAATTTTTTTTTTCTTCACCAATGGCTTTGCGTGCATCGATAGATTCGATCTATTCGGGGCATTTAGTTGGACGTTCTGTCTACTAGTCAGTTTTTTTTTTTTTTTAATTTTATTTCAAACGACTCTCTCTCTCTCTCTCTCTCGCTGTCAAACGCTTTTCACAACGGAATATTAATAATCGAGGAGCCTTACGCACGGTGTCCCCCGGGCAATGACGGTGGGGTTTGGCTCTCTCATAGTTCACGACAACAATAAGGGCCAATTCTCGAACGTTACTTAGTACATGTATATATGTGTGTCTTTCACCATTATATTGTAGCTTGATGAGGAAGGAAGGAGAGAGAGCTTCGTCGTCGTTGAGAAATATCAATCTTGCATCGGAGAAACCACAAACAAACAAAGAGAGAGAGAGAGAGAGAGAGAGAGAGAAATAAAGTGGGGGACATGGACGACAGGGGAGTTATTAATATAAATGAGCATGGCGTCTCGAAATAACCGTCATCGTTCATTATTCTCAAAATTATTCAAGATTCGATGTTCGTTATATTATTTTATCAATATCTTTTCGACCAACTCCTCCGCAAATTCTCTCGACGACCTTCGCTCGTGTAAATCGTTAAATTTATACTTTCTCATAGTTCAGAGTCAAACATTTACGTAACAATTATTTTTTTTTTTTTTTTTTTTTTTTTTTTTTTTCCCAGTCTCAAATTAAAATATACCTCAGGTTGTTTTTTTTTAAGATTCGAAAGGCTCGAAAATAATTTGAAAAAAATGGTTTTTCCGGCATGGAATTTTTTTTTTTTTTTTTGAAGTACAATCGCATCTTTAGAAATAATTTTGGGGCGTACAATAATTTTTAAATCGTGGCGATTCAAGAAAAAAAAAAATATGTAACACGAATCGCGTGAAAAATAATTGAAATAATTATTATGAAAATTGTGTATTGTGTATGACGGTGGGGTCTTTTGCCAATTACGATTTCTCATAATCATTCGCATCGTCTCACTGTCACGATCTCTGGTAAAGCGCTAGTCAACAGGTGATGAGAGATACGACTGTGGAATCTTCGCATTCTCGCGAAAGACGCACACAATCGTTTAACATAATACCATTATACGATGATTATATATGTGTATAAATTATAAATGCCACGACGTTTTTTTTTTTGCTTAATCGTCGCGATTTCATGGATGATGGAAAAAAAACAGTAGTGAGATAAAAAAAAAATCGTCTCATAAGAATTGCTAATGCAGCGATATAAACGCGCAGGGACAAACGACGAGAGAGTTCATAATTGATCGAGGCTGTTCGAGGTTCGAGTTGCCTTTCGACGCGTGGCTATTTTTCGTTATTACAGCATATCATCGTCACTTTGCTCGGGACAATCTCGGAAGCAAGATGAGTGGCGTATATATATTTATATATGCGTGTTTGTCGCGGAAATTCCGCATTATCGATTCCCATAAATATTTATCGTGAATAATATTTCAATTACAAGGCACGAAAATCGATTTTCTCGTCTCACGAATTGGCTGAGATGCCAGGAAAGAATGAAACTTTGCAGATTTTTTTTTCCTTATTTTTAATCGTTCGATTTTTTTTTCTAAGTCGGTAAAACGAACTTTATCGGTGACATTTATTGAGCACAATTAATTTCATGAGCCTGAAGATATCTGGGCGCATCTGCAAAAATGACCTTTTGCACGGTAAAGTTTAACTGTAGTCGTGGGTGAGAAAAAGTCTCAGAACTTTTTTTGTTCCTTTTTTGATGATTTAGGAGACGATTTTTTTTTTCTGTTTTTTTTTTTCTGAGAGCACACTGCCTCATGTTATCCATGGATCTTAGAGATCTCAGGATTTTTTGGCTCCTTTTTTTTTTTTTATTATCCAGAGAACGATTTGTCGATACGTAAATTTTTTTTTCGTTTGTAAATGATGAAAAATCATTTTTCGGTAAATTATGAATGAATCGAAGAAAAAGAAAGAGAATGGACATTTTTTTTTCTCAATACAAATCATGATCAGGCATAAATTTCAGAGGATTAATTTTTGCCACAATATAGCGTGACAAATTTTTTATTTTACGATTAATTTTCGTTTTGGACGATTGAACATTCGAATTTACTCAATGAAAAATTAAGCGTGTCCCCCTTCTGCCTCTGTTTAAACAGACGCGACTTTTTTTTTCACGAATGATTCGATCAATTTTGACGAATTTACGAAAAATTTCAAGACAAGAATTTCCATGAGACATATATTATAAAAGTTATAGTATGGGCGACGAAGAAACGAGGGGGGAAAAGATTTTGTGCCGAGACGTAGAACGACGAGATTTTCTCTCGGTGTCCGTCAAGAGAAATCGAAGCTACACGCGGATTTTACGTTCAAAACATTTCGTGCTCATTTTTCGTTCAACCGAGAATAAAAGAGCGAACCGCGGGTGACCCCCAGAGCACGAAATGTTTTTGAACGTTGAGCCCACGAAAACTCGACGAGGCAAAAATCGATTGTTCACCTCTCGTTCGTCTTCTATAACTCGCTGTAAAGTCTCTCTCTCTCTCTCTCTCTCTCTCTCTCTCTCTCTCTCTCTCTCTCTCTCTCCCTCTCCCCCTGAGGGTCAGCGACAGAAGGCAAAGATGATCGTAAATCTCGTGTGCCTCGCGCGTGCTTTGGTCGTAAAGCAACCTCACATTTATTGGCACTTTAGAGAAATTTCAGTGTCCAAAAGTCAAATGAAAAATTCGACAAAAATTAACGTTACCATTTTGCAGTTCGATCCCAAAGAAAAATTGCATCGATATAAACGAAAAAAAAAAGATATAAATTCGAAATTCAGTTGAATTTATCGTTTAATTTGTAATTTAACATGACTATCGTTGTGATACGAATGAAAATAAAATTAAGAGAAATTTACAAAAAAAAAAAACCATTTGTGAATTTCGTTTAAATGCTTATCAATTCTGAATATGGATTAATTATATATCTTTTTATTTCGCATTTTTCTTTCGAAAAGTTTTCTTCCGAAGTAAAGTTCATGCGCAATTTTATTTTTATCGTTTTGAAAAATGGCAAATTAATTATATAGAGGGTGTTCAATGAATACGGTCAATGACTGTACCGAGAGGAACAATATTTCGTCTCGTTAAACGTGAGCTCAGGGCCTCTCTCTCTCTCTCTCTTTTCTCTCTTGGGCTTCGAAATAATATTTGTCCCTTCAGCCATACAATATTATGCAGGCGTCCCCTTTCTCTCTCGCCGTTAAATCGCGTCGACCTTATATAAGATAGTCATGGAATCAATGGGTTGAGAAATCTTTCAATCTTTGCCCGTGCGTTAATTAGGATGTTATCTACACGCGCGTGAAATTACAAAGAGATTTATCGTTTCAAACTCGAGATAATTGAAGTCAAAATGAGCCTCATTAACGCGTAAGCCATGGGGCAGCAATACCCTGACGACACGATTTTCGCTGTACCGCCTAGACGGATGTCGAGAATTGACCAAACAACTATAGTAACGCAGATAAGTATCTTAGGAATATTCTCGTAGAAGCTGAAGAGGATTTACCGTTTAGTTATGGAGATATCGCGAGTTAAAGATAATTGCGCTACTGCGCGAGAGTCACACGCGATCTGTCACGCATAAGCCCCTTTGCTCCGCGAGCCGCTTTCTCTATCCCCACCGCTGTAGCGTGGAGGGTACTGTACCATAAGAAAGATTCTGCTCGTACTTTGAGGTACGCGCGGGGCAGAGAAGGGGCCATGGCTTTCGAGCACGGAGCTCCTTTCCCTTGTACTTTGTCGTAAGCAAAAAATTAAAAAAAAAAATCGTCTTCATACGGATTCTTCAAAAACTTTCGGAGAGGTGGAGTGGATTTTTAATATATATATTATGTTAATTAATATTTGATATTAATTAATATTAAATATTAAATATATTATTTAAAATTTCGAAGAGAGATTGAGAATAGTTGAAGGTTTGAGGGTAGTCAATGATAGGGTCAGTTGTGGCCAATTTGAGCATTTTCGAACATTCATTTGCGAACAGTGTTCACATTATTGCAAATTCAGAATTGAAAAAGTGATCGATGTTACAAGGTATACACAGAATCGAATTATCATTTGAAACCTTTTCTGATCATGATAAATAAGAAAATAGGAAATTATGTTGTAGCTGTTATTTTCACCATTTGTGGCAACAATTTTAATACTTTTGGTCATCCGAAGTACCCAGTTGTGGCCACCAAGCTTTTAATTGGGATTGGCCATAAGCTGGCCACAAATAGAACAATCGCATTTTGAATGTACAGTCAAACCTCGGGCACTGACGTCAGCTGTTACTCGGGCACTACGGAATCTACAGTGGCGCTACAATATAGAACCATCATGTTGAAATTTGCATCGTTGGAATGCAACGAAAGGGGGCTTAAAAAAAAAATAAACCATTTCCAGTATTGTTTTAAAGTCGAAAATCGTTTGAACCTTTTTTTCGGTTTTTTTTCGCGACCTGGGGCTTAAATATGACAGTAAAGTGTTGACAGTGCTGGAAATTATTTTTATTTTATTTAAAAAACCTATTTTCGTTGCATTCCAACGATTTCAACATCATATAGAACCCCCATGAACGAAAAAAATTTATAATTTCAAGAAGTGGAGGGTTGAGGGTATCGATATACGTATAATACGGGCCTGGTGCTTTATTCTCATTGGTTAGTAAGAAGGTTAGGTCTTTCGGTCGGTGCCCGAAGCTCCTGTGCTCGAGCTCAGTCAGTGCCCGAGGTTCGACTGTACCACTTTTGGTTACCGCGTATTTTTCATGTATTTTAGCTGATATGTCAGTTTTTTTTGTGATTTCAGCCCGAAAAATTAGCTTTAACTGATAAAATATATATTTTTGATGGCGCGGAATGACTTTGGACAATGAAAAACCGTAGTCTTCTCACCCAGGGATCCCTTAACACATCTCTGATATTAAAACTACACAAACCGCTCAGCGTTGACGCATTTCGTCATATTTCGTTTGAAATAAATTAGCAGCTATTCAATAAAGCAATCGAATATTGGTGCGGAAACATCTTGAATATCGAAATATTACGCTCGATGAAGTGAGCATAGCCTTGAAACTTTGAGAAATTCGAGGGAAATGCGAAGTGGCCACAACTGGTACACGTCTACCCTACTGCAGAGAGAGAGAGAGAGAGAGAGAGTGAGTCTAATGGAAGAATACGACAATATTCTGACCGGAAACGAAGATCAGAAGCAATTTGTACTGCAGATCATAAGCGAATATAGCATAGAAATCACGAATCCTAACAAACGAATTGTTGTGAAAAATTAAAAATGTTACATTCAAGGAGGTTGGTCACCTAACGCATAATGATAAGAATTCGTGCAAATTTTTGAGGATACTCGGCGAATAGGTATAACGACTCTGTGCAAAATTTCAAGTAATTTCTCTGCATAGTTTTCCCGTAATTAATTGTTAAAGTTGTACTCTTATACATGGGCGACCATAGCTAAATCGTACGTATCTCATGAAATACTTCACAACAACGTTAAAAATGATAAGAATTTAATGAAAATGGATCCGGATAATCATCACATCCTTGGGAAAAAGTTCGCAAATAAGCGAAATGCTTCATTGTGCATAGTTATTAAGAAATTCGAAAAATAAAACAGTTCTCGTTGTATTACAATGTTCGCTCGGGAACTTGTGACGCGGACCTCGCTCTCTTCGGTGGGGGGCGCAATATTGTATCGACGATACAATGTTGCGCCGCTCAGGGGCTAGCGGGTAATCTTTCTCTTTCGTTGTAAATATTCTAACTGTAATTTTAAAAATTCTGAAATTTTTACAGAATATTCACGTAATGTCTCTTAAGGTTGTTACGCTGATTACTCAACCAAGGAAAAGGGCGGGTCGGTGCGCGGTGAGCGGCGGGGCATGCATCGACGATACAATGTTGCGCTGCTCACGGGCGAGCGGGTCCTTTTTCTCTTTCATTATAAATATTCTAAAAAACGGTACTGTCAAAAATACTGAAATTTTTACAGAATATCCAGATAATGTCTCTCAAAACATATTCATATTTTTCAGCTTAATGGCACCATTTTCTTGTCAGATATTTACGTAAATACTGCAAAAATTGGCAGAATTTATCTATCATGGGTGCAGTTAACCTACGAAACACATTAACTTTTCGAATTTTTTTCTCAAAAAACGGTACTGTGAAAAAAAAATTTGGTCTGCATGGCATTATTTTGAAGTATCGTCATAACAACCTCAAAACATGTTTATATTTTTCAGCTTCTTGGCACCATTTTCTTGTCAGATATTACGTAAATATTGCAAAAATTGGCAGAATTTATCTATCATGGGTGCAGTTAACGTGCATGCACCTGAACGTGCATCGTGTTCAGGTTGGGTTGGGTTGGGTAATTTTCGCATTTATCTCCGAAACCACTGGTTCTACACGAAAAATGTATTGAACAAAAAATGTCCATTGTTTAATGGCCTACAACTTTTATCCGAAACATTTTTCTCTAACGTCAATATTTATTGCAATAAACGCGAAAAACACTTTAAAAAATCGATTTTTCATCTATCTAACCTTGAAAATAAAATTTGCGGGTATTTTGAAGGTCATATTCGTTTTCAGCGCGTCACAATACATATAGGTATACCAAATTTGAGATCAATCGGAGGTATCGGCTAAACGGAAGTACACCCAATTTTTACACGACCTCTTGAATATTTCATAAAAAAAAAACATAAAATTTTCAGAATTCTATCATCATCATTTCCGATTTTGAACTCAACATCCTTAATAATTGTGTTATAGGTGTAACGTTGATGCAACAGCTTTTTCGTAACACGTGCACGAAAAGTGGATCTTTTTTGTTCCCATTTCGGAGCGGAAAATAATTGCGCGCGGCGACACTCGAAACTCTCGGATAATTATTTTCATTTTTGACCAGCATTTTTATCCACGGAAAAAAAAAGATTAATGAATTCAATCCTGACTCAAAAAGAATTATTTTCTGATCCAAAATGAGACAAAAAAGAACCACTTTGCGTGCACTTGTTACAAAAAGTATATTATGCAGCGCGGACAGATCGACGGTAATTTTTGACTCGGGTGAAGTTGACTGCACGAGACTTCACCCTGGTCAAAAATTACTGTCGTTCCGTCCTTGCAGCATAATATGTAATTATGTATAATGTAATGTAATTAATTGGTTGAAGGAAGGATGAATTTTGGACCGATAGACATTTTTCTAATCAACCTGTACTGGTAAAGACTTTTTTGAGAAAAAAGTCAATAACCCAGATTTAAAATCTATTTAACGCGATTTTTCACTTTTTTTTTTTTTTTTTTTTTACAAAAAAAAAAAACGTTTTAGCATACCCTAGCACTTGAGCTACAGTACTCAGCTTTTGGGAATCTTATTTTTTTAGTTACAAAGTAACTATTTCGCCATGTGCCCGCAGGAAAATCCAAAAAAATTTAATTTATATATATCTCTCTATAATATAAAGATATATCGCCGCTGCCGCCGCCGCCGCTGTTTCAGGATTTGAGCTTATACCGGGTGTCCAATTTGAAAAGGATGACAAACCCAAAACCCAAACCCAAAACCCAAACCCAAGTGAGGGCGCGTAGCACCCTACGCACCCCTAGTATATATATATATCTCTATAATATAAAGATATATCGCCGCTGCCGCCGCCGCCGCCGCGGCCGCCGCTGTTTCAGGATTTGAGCTTATACCGGGTGTCCAATTTGAAAAGGATGACTAAACACAAACCCAAACCCAAAACCCAAACCCAAACCCAAACCTAAGTGAGGGCGCGTAGCGCCCTACGCACTCCTAGTATATATATATATATATATATATATAATTTTTTATATTAATATATATATATATATATATATATATATACACACATTTAAAAAACTTTTATATCTCTGAAGACTTTTCAAATCGAAATTCACGTCGCGTTTCGCTTGTCTTCCCTCTCTCGCCCGAAACACCGGCTCCTATCGTGGCCACTTTTATTTACGGATGAGCGTTTGGTCCCACGAGTCTACGTTTTCCCCTCCCCTGCTACGAGGGCTTCGTGTCAATGTTACGATGTACACACAGGCGCGTAAGAACGCGCAGGGAGCGAGAAAGCGATAATAAAAAAAAAGCCAGGTAGCCTCATCGCGTTGATAGGAAAAAAAAAAAAAATATAAAAATAAAAATAACATTGTACAAGCCTGAAAAGCCTTTTATTTTCGTAAAAGATTGTCCCTATATGTTATTTGCGATAACGTGAACAAATTTGAAGATAATTTCAAATAAATTTATATCCTTCCGGTGTTAAAGCGTTGATTTTTCGTCGGTATTCTTCGCACTGCTTCGAATTTTTTCGAATTGGATCGCGAAAGAATAAGTAAAAAAAAAGAAATCAACAAATTCGTGATTTTTTTACCAAAGCAAAAAGTTTTTCGAAATTTTTTGTAAAAAATTCGATGCAATTAATTAATAATTCTTTATCGAATAATAATTTTATTGTTTTTTTTTACCAGCACTTTCCTCCCACGCTCTTCTACGAGCCAGTGTCGATCGTTCGAGTTAAGAAAATTGTCAAATTCGCCACGAAAATAAAATATTCTTTCAAATTTCCATCCTAATGAAATATTTGAATTTTTTTTTTGCTAAATTCATTCGAATCAAAACATTTCCTGGCTAAGCTGAATGACGAACGATCGCGCTGGCACCGAAGATTTTTTTATTTTCAAAATATACTCGATTTTCTATCTCAGTTTATTTCGTTGTTCGTTCAATTAAAAGATATATATATATATATATATATCGGTGAGACCAGCGACAAAGATGGCCGCCGTGCCGTGTGGACAGTGGAAAATAAATAAAGAAACAAGAGAGGACGAAGACACTCGGGAGAGAACGCGTCGCGAATCTATGATGATCCTTCGGGGTGGCTTTCTCTGTAACTTTTTTCTTTCTCTCTTTCTCTCTTTCTCTCTCTCTCTCTCTCTTTCTCTCTTTATCTATGGCTCTTCCGAGGATGCTTTGCAGTATTCTCCCCCCCCCCCCCCCCCCCCCCATCACCACGAAGTATAAGTTATCACCGACATTTTTATATCAGTATCGTTTGCGAATTTTGTACCAAGTTTCATCGAAATGGAAAGAGACACCGGAACACGCGAACTTTGCCTCGTATACGAACAAAAATATACGATCTACAACGATGTACAAATGCAATTCGCGTGACGATATAATGAACTTTGGGGGGGGGGGGGGGGGGGGGGATCGTCATGATAATTTGAATAAATTTAATTTTTTAAAAGAAAAGAAAAAAAGTAAACACTTTATTGGTTTTAATTAGTCGTCTGATAATTATCAAAGTTATTATTTGAGGAATCAAGCACGCCATCTTGAATTTTTTGACCGTTGACTCGATGTATAGCCATTCAAAATTTTCGATAAAAATTACGAAAGTACGTAAAAAGACGAAGGGTACTTTTACGAAAAATTGGCAATTGGGATGGAATACGTGAGGGGGGGGGGGGGACACTGATTGAATTCTCAATCAAGAATCGATTAGATCGATAAGTCGAAACAAAATATTCGTGTTAAACGATGAAGAAAAAGTAATATTACAAATTTGATTATCAAACAAATGTTTTTGTAGTTTAATTTGAAAAAACAGTGTATATATAATTTGTCAAAAATATTAACTGAAAATTCATCGAATTTCCCCTGTCTCGTGAGCTCTCGAATCCGAAACTACAAAAATCATGTCTTATCTCGTCGAATGGCTTATCAGAGCCCGCGTTCTTCAAAGATTTCAACGATCAGCATCGTCGGCACCGGAAAACCCATGTTCGTCGTTAGACAAAAGTCCATAAACTACGCACCCCGACTAGCGATTATATATATAAAAAAAAAAAAAAAAAAAAAACTAATCGAATCCACACGAACGGTAAATTAAAAAATGGCCAAAAAAAAAAAAGAAATGTCCGTCCAGAAATCGACAAATTGTGAATCTCCATGACCGAAGGATAGAAATGAAAAAAATTTCGTAAAACTTGGGTAAATTGTACGCACGATAGTTGCGGACACGTTGGATCTGAGAGCAATTTCGGATAAATTGTAGTAAAATGTAACAAATAAAAGTATATTGCTACTACGATATAATTTTTTTTTCTTCTCCCTCATCAAACCTGTTGTGCGTCGTACGAATATCCGAACGACGCTTATCGATGATCTCAGAAGTTTCCTCGTCGAGCGACATAATGATTTAACTTCACTAATATTAACGGTTGTGCTACAACACAGCACGAATACACACTTTGACTCGTTAAAAACGGACCGCGTGACGAGGATGATGACGAAGAAGAAGAAGAAGAAGAAGAAGAAGAAGAAGAAGAAGAAGAAGAAGAAGAAGAACAAAACAAAAAATCAAAGAGAGAATATTTCCACTGTCGAACAATGAGCGATGGCAAAACACACGAAGAGGTTACGATGAAGTTTTTGTTAAAAAAAAAAAGAAACAAAGTTAATATTGAAGAAAAATCACTCGTAGCTAGTCTCACTGAATTCCGTACGCGCGAAAATGTTCAATGTTTTTTTTTTTCACTTCAGTCACGATAATCGAGGAAAATTCGTTCGCTGTGGATCGATCGATCGAAGGCCCTCGCGTAAGGGCATATCGCGGCTTTTTCGTTTTTTGGGGATTTTTCTGTTTTTTTTTTCCTTACTTGCGAAAAAAAAAAGAAAAAAACCTCGACAACGTGATATTTTGATCGAGAAAACGACGGGACGGAGGCTCGATGTCTATCTCGATGCGCGTCTCATAGCGGACTAACGTCGACGTGTGCAGAGAGAGACAGAGAGAGAGAGAGAGAGAGAGAGAGAGAGAAAGAGAAAGAGAAAGAGAGGGAGGAGATGGCTTCCCAGTACAACACTATACCGGAGAACATAGTTATATTTTCTCTAACTATATACCTCTTATACCGATCCCCACTCTTGTGATTTGAGGCTAAACGGTGTATACCCGGACGAGAGTTCGTGCCGGAGCACAGGGGGAAGATGGAAAAAAAAAAAGAAAAAAAAAACGATCTTCCCAACCGCGGAGAAGACACACGACCGATCTAGTTCGCTGTTCTCGATCAGCGGCAGCACTTGCTGGTGTTGCTATAAATTCAACTATATTTTTCCATCCACCGGCTACGTTTTCCAAGAATTTTTTTTTTTCATCGTAAAAGGAAAAATCGCAGTTTTTTTTTGGCGCACGCAAAGTTTCCTCTGCGAGATACTGAAACGTTTTTTTTTCTTTTTTGTTTTCTCTTTAAATTAAGACAGCAGTAGGGGAATCTTCTTTGCCATCCGAGTTGTATGCAAAATATCGTCGAATTGTTATTTTATACGATTAAAAAATAATTATGATCGAGTAATTATAATTTTCTGATAATTATTTTGTTGTATTTTGGATTTTTGATATCATTTTGCGGCGAATTGGAAAAAAAAAATATGTCTCTCGTAGAAAAAAAAAAAGTTCAAGAGCCGGAGTCCTGCGACGGAGGAAAAATTCGCGTTGGGCTTTGTTTTTCGTTAATGGAGGTCGGAAAAAAAAAGTGGCAAATAAATTGTCGCCTCGTGAAATACAATTCGATGGATTTTGGGCAATATTGAGGGACAAAAAATGTCAAAGCTTGTCGGCGAAGAAAAAAAAAAAAAGAAACGAAGAAGAAAAAAAAGAATTTTTCAGACAACGCCGATGTGAATTTTTCGTCAAATTTTCGACGATTATAAAGAATTTTTTTACGACAATCGATGTTTCCGGAGAAATTAGAATTTAAAAAAAAAAAAAAAAAAAAAAAAAAAAAAAACTTTAATAAATCCTCCGACGAGGTGAAATGACTCACGTTAACCGAGAGACGACTCGTCAGCGAGTGAACTTTTTCCTGCGCGTCCACCAATTCACGCCTGAGCTTTCTCAATTCGTGCGCCTGCTTTTCCTCCGCCGAGCTGTACAGACTGCTCGCCGTCGATACCAACGACACCGAGGAACCGTGGACTTAAAAAAAAAAAAAAAATAGAAAAAAAAATCAAACCAAGTAATTTGAAAAAAAAAAAAAAAAAAAATTAAATAACGAGACATTGGACAATAATTTTAGGCGACGATTATCAGGGCTTTAAAATTTCGGGAATGACCTTTTTCTTACGCGAGACGCGTCCGTATTTTTGGAATGAAAAAAATAATTTTTAATAATTGAAATGAAGCGCAGATTTATAGTGCGCAATGCGATTTATAAGTGCGTAACATGTGTGACGTCATAATGTCATAGTTTTCAATTTGTTATATTAACGGCAATTTTGATTCAAATAAAAAAAATTAAAAAAATACGCACTAAATATTTTTTCCTAAACTAACGGATTATGAAATAAAAAAAAAATTTCATTCAAACTCCCAATTATCGAAATCGACTATGCGAAAAAAAAGTGTACAAATTAGAAACTTGGCACATTTCTTCCTCATTATATTTCATCTCGATCGAAAAGCTTCCTATATGAGAGAGCCAAAATTTAAAACCTCATCAACAGAGAGAGAGAGAGAGAGAGAGAGAGAGAGAGAGAGTTTCGGGGTCAAGATAAAATAATGAGGAACCAATGTGCAAGTTTCTAATTAGTACTCTTTTTTTTTCGAGAATTATTGCGTACAGAAAATTTTTTCTAATCACATGTGTATAAATTTTTTAGGAAAATTACCGTGCACATAATTTTTTTTCAATTGAAAGTGATTTTTCTTTTTTTTTTCTTTCAAAATTTCTACCAAAAGAATTTTATCTTTATTTTAGTTTTAATTATTTAGTTTGAGAATTATCGTGTACAGAATATCCTTAAATTGACCGTGTACATAATTTTTTTCTCAACTCCACTATTCATAGAATTTTTAATTCATCAAATGTAGATTTTTTTTTTAATTATCGCAAATAAATGTTTTTATAAACACATTTTTTTCATTACCGCGAATAAATTGTTTTTTTTTTTGTTTTTTTTGTTTGTTTTTTGAGAAAATGATTGTTCAAAGATTTGTTAAATTTGAAATTTTGCCAACTTTTTACTCACTGTCATCGTCTTTGTGAACATGTTGATAAAGATTGAGTTTTGTCCGCGAATAAATTGTTTTTTTTTGTTTTTTGAGAAAATAATTGTTCAAAGATTCGTTAAATTTGAAATTTTGCCAATTTTTTACTCACTGTCGTCGTCTTTGTGAACGTGTTGATAAAGATTCGGCGGTTGTCTCGACGAGTGATTGGGAGTCGGTGATGTCGGCTGTGACCAATGTTGCGGAGCTCCCCCGGTCGAGCCAACGGGAACGCTGTAATATGGCTCAGCTCCTATTCCAATTCCCATTCCGACTCCTTCCTCGCCGACCGACGAGGATGCTCCGCTACCGCGTGCCAGCATCGACGGATACATCTTTTCGCTCTTCGTCGATCTGCCGATACGACGAGAGTCGAGAAACCCCAAAAAAAAAAAGCAAAAGCAAAAAAAAAAAAACAAAATCAACAATTTTGTTCGTTAAAATTTTTCCCGAATTTGCATCAACAATGAAATGTTTATCGAATTGACTCTCGAGCGAGAAAAGTTTCGTTGAAACCGAATGCGAACGATCGATACGGTAAATGAATCAATATTATTTATAATTAATAATTATTCATTATAAGATGGTGCAAATTTTCTTTCATATCTTTTGGACAATTTCAATTTCATCGAATCCAACCCGATGGGGTGTTTCGGATTGGCTTTCGTTGTCCGGTAGCAAAAATTTTTCTCAAAGATCCAGGAAGAATTTTTAAGAAAGCTCAGATCCAATTGCGAGAAATTGTTTACAAATTAAAAAAAAATATATATATATATATGTTTGTCCGAATTTTTTGCTTTTCTCGACAAGCGAAATGAATATGTTCCAAAAAAAAAAACTGTATTCTCATTTATACTTAATACATTTATCAATAATTTCATAATTGAATGAAAATATTTTTAAAAAAATGATTAAATGATTAGCCCAGGCAGATTTGTAACCCTTCCCTATTATTCTCGAACTCCAATTCTTGATTAATTGCATTTAATTCTCCTTTTATAATATTATTATCTTTCCTATTTTTTGTAACAAAAAAGAATTTCCTGGCACAAATTGATTTAAAAATTTGATAAAAATATAAATAATGAAATATTAAAGAAAGACTTCCCCCCATTTTTTTCATGGTCAAGATATTTTTTAACGAAACATTTCGATATTTCATTGCCGATGGAATATTGTGGAAAAAATTAAGACAGAAAAAAAGGAGAGTTGCAACTCGGAGGGAAAATTTTAGTTCTGTCACTTGTTGTTGTTTTTTTTTTGTTTCAAATAAAAACAGAGATCGAGCGAAACCACAAAAAGAGAATGCACGACGAGTGTGCACTTGGAGAGAAAATAAAAAAAAAAAAAAAAACACCTCGTGGAGAGTGCACTTTAATTTTGCTCGTTAACAAAGTTCCGCGGGGCCAATCGATTGTCTCGATTCCAATATTGGCATCGTGGGAGTAATTCGTGGTCCCATATACGGTGACGTAGTTGTGGGTAAACATTTCTCCCCTCTGTCCCGGTAATCTGATTGATTAGGAATGGATGAACGAGGAGAAAGGGAGAGAGAGAGAGAAATCGAAGGGAGATGTGTAACCACAATTGGACGAGATTAACCGAACGTGTTTGCCTACCGAGAGTACGTCGCGAATCCAGTGCATCTGTTTTGCGGTTTGTCATTCGATTTACGTCCACAACGATAAATGCATGCTGCTGCGCATGATTTTTTTTTTTTTCTTTCTTTAATTATCGTAAATGATCAAAAATTCCAAAAGTTTTCTAAACCCACAAATTAAGGAGGTACGACTAGTTCTTTGGAGTAAAAAAAAAAAGTCTAAATTTATTTTACCCACAGCCGTTCTGATTTATGTTAATTTTCATTGATTATTCGTAATTATCGGATTATAATGTGAAAAATTTTGTGATAAATGATTAATTTATTGCACATGAACTAATAATAACTGAAAAATTAGTTTGTCAACGACTCGACAGTAGTCTCCATCATAATAATATTTCAAAGCAAAGCTATGTTCACCAAACCCATCAGCTGTTGCTCGCGACGTATCCAAGTTCTATTTCATCGTTCTGACCATTATCAACCGGAAATTGAAACTTTTTTGTACTACACGGTGAATAGTAATTTTTCAATTTTTTTTACCATATCTATTATAGTGGTAAGTTTTATTTGCATCGCCTTTTTGGCTTTTTACAAAACTCTTATGCACTATTACATCACTCTTACATTCTAACTTATGTCTATTCTCATTTTCTTCTCTTCTTTTTTCTTACTCTCTCTTTCTATTTCCCCAAAGAATTTACACATCAATACATCTATTTCCCCTCTAAGAATCCTTATTAATTTGTCTTCTACTCCCCTCTCTTCGCTTTCCTTCTTCACTCACTTCTCTATATATTCTTTGGCTTCCTTAGATATTACTTGTCTTCCATTTTCACACATAATCAGATGCTCCGATGTTTCTCTTTCTTGTCTGCATATCCTACACGTCCACTCCGCTTCCCCCTTTTTTTTCCATCTCTGCTTATATTTCCACACCTTATTCTGGCCCAAGTTTCCTTGTCCTTTTCATTTATATCTTTCGCCGCCCAATACTTCCACGGTTTCTCGTCATTCTCTAATATATATTTATACAAGGGACATTCCACGTCAAATCAGCCACCCCGTTTTTTTTATTGTCTCGAAAAAATTATTCAGTATGGGCATTTCAAAGGACAATATATCCATGACATTTTACCAAAGTTTCATCCCCCCACTATTGTTGGTTCTCGAGATAATGATTAATGAAGTCTCAATTTTGTAAAAATCATAACTTCGTAACTACTGATCGGATTTAAACGATTGAAAAAAGAATCTTTTTTATTTTTTTTGCTCTTTTCGAAAAAAAATTTGTCATCATCGGATAAAAGCTCATTAGACAGTTTTCGGGGTAAATTAACAAAAAACAATTTTTTCCTCTTCACTGATGCCTTGTTCCATTTTGAAAAAATCCTGCGGAGTTGTGTATTGCCTCCCTCTATCAGAAAAAAAAATACTGAGTAGAATTCCGATTGGCCCTTTCGTGGAAAAAAAAAAAAATCGAAAAATTTCCCCGAAAACTGTCTAATGAACTTTTCTCCAATGACGGCATATTATTTTTCAAAAAGGGCGAAAAAAATAAAAAAGATTTTTTTTTTAGTCGTTAAAATCCGATCAGCCGTTACGAAGTTATGATTTTCACTAAATTGAGAATTTATTAATCTTTATCTCGAGAACCAACAATAGTGGGGGGATGAAACTTTGGTAAAATGTCATGGATATATTGTCCTTTGAAATGCCCATACTGAATAATTTTTTCGAGACAATAAAAAAAACGGGGTGGCTGAGTTGACGTGGAATGTCCCATAAACTATTATACGTCGATTTTTGAATTTGTTCTCTTTCTCTCTTTCTCTCTCTCTCTATTGTCTTTCTTTTAAGGTTTTCCAATCCCTTGTCTATCAGCTTCTTCATTATTTTCATTTCTTTCCTCTCTTTTATCGCATCCATTGGTTCCTCCATTCCATTACTTGATACTCTTGTAAAGTCTTTCCCCCCCCCCCCCCCCACTTCGAGGGCTTTTCGTTCGCAATTCCTCTTATTTCCTCTCTCAGACAAATATTTGGGCTCATATCTATTATATCTAATCTATCAAATTTCAGTTTTCCAACGGGAGTGTAGTTGGATACGTGAGCAGAAAAACCGTGATCACCGCACTTCCGTTTGACCGTCTCCATAAGACTTTGCAATTTTATTACGAACAAACCGAACGTTCAATATAGCTCAAATTTTGGCAATACATTAGTCGTCAAAAACGTATAAAAATTTCAAGTCCGAAAGTCGGTTTCGTCATAACGATCGTATCTCCTTGAATACTCCGGATCAGCGAATTTGCATGGAGTTTTATTCTTCAGAGCGAGAAAACAGCGCAAAAAATAGCGAGCATGACGAGAAGCCTGACAAAAATTTGGAAATTTATTTGAATCGACGGTAAATATCGAAAAAAAAAAAAAAAAATTCCCCAAATCAAGGATATTGGACATACAAAAAGCAGTGAGCTTATTCAACAATGATTATCAAAAATACAGTGAAGAAAGTTATTTGCGATAAAATTATCGTTCATTCATTTTTTTTTTTTAACAATCCTCGATCCCTCGTCTTTACGAACCCGCAGAATGGACTACCGAGTGAGAAAAAAGTATTCATCGAAGTAAACGCAGACGGTAAAGTTTTAGAGGAAAAAAAAAGAACAATTGAAAATTGTATGATCGATTACTCGCAGCTAGAAAATCTTCTCATTTATTGCGAATTAGGCTGATCGGTAAATAAATTGAGCTTTTAAATTGCCAGCAAATAAAATTTCGTCCGCTCGCTGTGAAAACGACTCTGGGCTTACGAAAAGATTTTCTTCTCCCCCCCGATAATTTTTTCTACAAAAAACAAGACTTGAAAAAAAAAATCTGAACCTCCCAAATTGCTCGTTATTCCTTCAATCATACGTGTGCGAAAAACAAACGTGATATGGAAAAAAAAAAAAAAAAAAAAAAAAAATAACACACAACGACAATTCTGTGAATATAATTATAATTGAAAACCGTGTCGCGGGCATGTACGGTGGATTGGAATAATGCATTTCCATTGAGAAACATCACGCGCACACGGCAAAGTTCTCTTCGAGTGCGAAGAGAAATCGACATTTTAGCGGATACACGTGGAAAAATAATAACAAAGGAAGAGAAAAAAGAAAAAAAAAAATTGAGAGACAAGTGAACTGAAAATAGCACATCGAGTGTGATAAATAGGGCTGAGAAAATATTTTGATGTTTAACGTGCTGTGCTTTTTTTTTTTTTTTTTTTTTACGCATACGGGAATAACTCAACTACCTTGGGAAAGTCCTGTCCCGCAGATAGCTAAAATGATATTGAAAAAAAAAAAAAAGAAAACAAAAAAAAAACGCTCGGTGTTAATCGAACTTGAGAAATGAGACAGAGTGGATAGAAATTTTTAGGGATTTTCTTTTTCTTTTTTTTTTTCGTCAGAGCCGGTTAATTTTTTCTTTTTGCGAAAGGGGTTGAAAGAGGGAAGAAAGATAAAATTCGTAAATTTCGGGGATCTTGGGGGAGGGGCTGATTAATGGAAAATTCTGATGAGGACGATTTACCTGATGGAATTGCTTCGATTTAATCGCGGTGGAGCAGGCGAACCCGACGAATCTCTCTGATGCATGAGCAGACGAGTGTGCGTTAGACTGGCTCGATGAGAACCGAGGGATTCGACGCTGTCGGCCTCGCACAGTCCCATACCTGAATATCCGGCGTGAAACAAATTAAATATAATTTGCGAATTAGATTGGATGGAGCAATTATTTTTATAAATTTTTTTTTCCTGCTTTCTCATGGAGGAAGCTTTGTTTTCGTGGGAAAAAAAAAAAAAATCGAGTTTTCGATTGACAATTTGGTCAGAATTAGCCGAAACGAGAAACGCATATTTAGGGGAAAAAAAATTTCTGTATATTTATGGATGTCTTTTGAAAAAAATTGAAATTGCAATATCTCTTGAGCTGGGTGATCTATCGCGCTGAAATTTCGCACACTACTGAAACACGGAACTCTACTTGTTTGCTGGAATTAAAAAAAAAAAAACGAAAGAAAACAAATTTATAAGCGGCGTCTGATTTTAGTTGATTTTGAATTTTCTTTTTTTTTGAAAAGTGCCTGCGATCACTCCAACGTTGGCAAATTTAAGGATATTAGTTTAAAATTATTTTTTACATAAATCGGCCAGGGGGCGAGCATGTTTGGCATCGAGTTTGGCAAGAATCGCTCGAGAGGTTAAGATTTTATGAAATTTTGAAATTTTCGAAAAATATCTGGGATTGCTCCAACTTTCGTAAGTTTGGGATTATTCAGCCAAAACTTTTTTTTTTTTTTTTTTTTTTTTAGTAAACACGCTATGGGATAAGGATATTCCATATTAAATTTGTCAAGAATCGCTTAAAGGGTTCAGACTTCATAAAATTTTGAAATTTCTGAAAAATATGTCTGATTGCTCAAACTTTCGTAAATTTGAGATTATTCAGTCAAAATTCTTATATAATTACAATGTGGGACAAGGATTTTTGACTTTTAATTCGGCACGAATCGCTCAAGGAGTTCATATTTCATAATATTTCGAAATTTTTGAAAAATGTCTGATTGCTCCAACATTCGTAAATTTGGGATTATTGAGCCAAATTTTTTTTCGTAAATACGCTATGGGACAAAGATATTTCATAATAAATTTGGCAAGAATCGCTCAAGGGTTTCAGATTGCACGAAA
Source organism: Rhorus exstirpatorius (assembly GCA_963564615.1). Classification (NCBI taxonomy): domain Eukaryota; kingdom Metazoa; phylum Arthropoda; class Insecta; order Hymenoptera; family Ichneumonidae; genus Rhorus; species Rhorus exstirpatorius. Next base: position 10,050,356 of record OY751320.1, read on the forward strand.
TTTTGAAATTTTTGAAAAATATCTGTGATTGCTCCAACTTTTGCAAATTTGAGAGGTTATTCAGTCAAAATTCTTAGATAATTACACTGTGGGACGAGGTTTTTTACTTTGAATTTGGCATGAATCGCTCAAGCAGTTTAGATTTCATAAAATTTTGAAATTTTCGAAAAATATCTCTGATTGGCTCCAACTTTCGTAAATTTGAGATTATCGAGCCAAAACCTTTTTCGTAAATACGCAACGGTATAAAGATATTCAAAATTTCATTTTCATTTGGTTCAGATTTCATAAAATTTTGAAATTTCCAAAAAATATCTGTGATTGGCTCCAACTTTCGTAAATTTGAGATTATCGAGCCAAAATTTTTAGATAATTACACTGTGGGACAAGGATTTTTTACTTTCAATTTGGCATGAATCGCTCAAGCAGTTCAGATTTCATAAAATTTTGAAATTTTCGAAAAATATCTCTGATTGGCTCTAACTTTCGTAAATTTGAGATTATCGAGCCAAAACCTTTTTCGTAAATACGCAACGGGATAAAGATATTCAAGATTTCATTTTCATTTGGTTCAGATTTCATAAAATTTTGAAATTTTCGAAAAATATTTCTGATTGGCTCCAACTTTCGTAAATTTGAGATTATCGAGCCAAAACCTTTTTCGTATATATGCAACGGTATAAAGATATTCAAGATTTCATTTTCATTTCGTTCAGATTTCATGAAATTTTGAAATTTCCAAAAAATATCTGTGATTGGCTCCAACTTTCGTAAATTTGAGATTATCGAGCCAAAATTTTTAGATAATTACACTGTGAGACAAGGATGTTTGACTTTGAATTCGGCACGAATCGCTCGAGGGGTTCAGGTATCAAAAAATTCTTGAAATTTTCGACAAATTTCTGTGATCTCCCCAACCGTCGCAAATTTGAGATGAACAACCGAAAAGAAATTGCACAAGTACGCCAAGACAGAGGATATTAAATTTTGGAAGAACAAATCAAATTTAAAAGCATGCAAATTGGTAACTCGAACATTATTTCCTCATTAGGTAACTTTGTAATGAGTAAGCAATGACAAAGTTTCCAATTTGCACGTTTATGATTCCACATACAGGAAACTTTGTTTTCATGAAAAAAAAATTTGGAGATTTTTAAACCAGTCTGTTGAAATTGTTCCAAAAAAAAATTCAAATTCGTCTATCCGGAGAACTATTTGAGCAATCAAGCCAAAGCAATTTTCGTTTTAATTACCCTTGAATTTTTTATTCAGCGGAATTTAAAATTGCTCGAACTTTCGTAATTTTGCAGCTATCGAGTAAATTTGTTTTTTTTTTTCACCCAGACTTAGTCACAATTAAACATTTTTAAAAGAATTTCACAAAAACTCGTAATCACAGCAAATTTTTGGCTAATGAGCCAAAAAATCTTGTTTTTTTTTTTTTTTTTTTTTCTCTAAACAAATGTTCTTTTGGTCACAATCACGGTTGACATTGGAATTTTACGAGAATCGATTGTGATATTCGGATCGTGTAGAAATTGTTATTGAAAAATTCGTGCTCGTCGCTGTATTCTCATTGAAATCGAATTTGGGAAAAAAGAAAAGCGTTCAAATTGAAAAAATTGCACATCACTTCCAGCCAAATTAAAAAAAAAAAAAAAAAAAAAAAAAACCAACTCGTCGATTGAAGGATTTTTCTGAACGAGATAAAATAATGAGGAAGTAATGCGAAAATTTTTTAATTTGCACGTTACGGTTGTGAATGTTGTTTTTTTTTTTTTGACAAAAATTTTACTCGACAGAGACCTTGAGATCGACCGCTTGGGGTATACGTATTGCTGTGTCTCATCCACGAAGTCGAGTACGGACTGTTTGGCGCATAATAACCCTGAAGATCGGGAGCCGCGTAATTGCTGCATGTATCACTGAGACTGCCATCGGAGGGTTTCAATACCCGTGGCGTAAAACTCGAGTTGGATTGTCCCGTGCCACCGCCGCCGCCGCTTCCTCCTCGCTCGCGATGATGAGCAGCCGCGAATAGGGCCGTGAATTCCGGACTTCCGGGTTTGGGCAAGCTCTGCGAACCGAGCATAAGACGATCCCTTACCGATTGCGACAATTGACTCGCGCTCGGTCCCGTCAAACTGTAACTCTTGTAATGATGGCCCTGATTCGCGCTCGTCGTCGTCGTCGAATTCGCTTGTAACTCGGTCGTGCAAGTCTGCGTTCCACCTGACACCTTCACCTGTTTTACATTCGTGAAGAAACAAAAAAAAAAACGACGACGACAATTTTTTACATTATTTTGGGTAAAAAAAAAGAAATTAAAAAAGCAATAAAAATACAATGAATAATAATGAATTATTATTATGGATTTATTGCAATTTATTTCGTTCGCCAAATTATTGGATCGAGTGCAAGTTTATTTTGGGAAAAAAAAAAAGAAGAAAGAAAGTTGAGACCGGTGAAATGATTAATTGGAAAAAAAAAAAAATCTTTACGTTATTTTGCTTCCTCGTGGATCGTGGGGGTTGGTGAACTTTTTTTTTTTTTTTAGTTTTCAATGCAAATGCGTTAAAAATGTATGAAAACGTCGAGAAATCACTTTTACAAAAAGTGCATGGACGTACACTCTGTGCGTGTTTAACCCACTGGGAAAAATTTCATTGTCCGTAACTCGATAACCGCATGATCTAAAGCCATGCGATTTTGCACTCGAGTAAAGTATAATGACCCTTTTGTTTACTTTAATTTTTACACAAATTCATACAGTGAATCAGATTTTGTTCAAATTAAATTGATCAGATTTAAATTTTTCAAAAAATTGTCGTGCTCGCTTCCAACTTTTGCAAGTTTTGCGATATCGTGCTACATTTTTCGTTATAGATTAATCATTGAAGGGCGGTTGACATTGAATTTGGAGAAAATCAATGCAGGGGTTTAGATTTTATGAAATATTTAATTTTTCAGAAAAAAAAAGGGTATTACTCGCTCTGACTTTTGCAAATTTGGAGATATAGTGGTAAATTTTTTAATAAATTAACGTTTAAGGACGGTTAAATATTGAATTTGGCGAGAATCGATGGAGGGCTTCAGATTTTATGAAATTTTCAATTTTCCAAAAGATTTCTGCAATGGCTTCAACTTTCCCAAATTTTGAGATATCGTGCTGAGATTTTTTGCATCAACGGATTATCATTGAAGAACGGTTAGTACTGAATTTGGTGAGAATCGATCCAAGTTGTTCAGATTTTATGAAATTTTCAATTTTTTCGAAAAATATCTGTAATGGCAACAAATTTCCAAAATTTTGAGATATCCTGCTAATTTTTTCAATATAGATTATCATTGAAGGAAGGTTGACATTGAACTTGGGGAAAATCGATGTAGGGGTTCAGATTTTATGAAATATTCAATTTTTCAAAAAAAAAAAAGGTTATTACTCGCTATGACTTCTGAAAATTTGGAGATACAGTGGTAAATTCTTTCGATATAAATAAATTAAAATTGAAGGACGGTTAGTATTGAATTTGGCGAGAATCGATGAAAGTGTTCAGATTTTATGAAATTTTCAATTTTTTCGAAAAAAATGTCTGTAATGGCAACAACTCCCCCAAATTTTGAGATATCCTGCTAATTTTTTTTTTTACACGATTCAAATCATCCTTCAATAATACAGTGATATTATTGAATTCTTCAATCAGAATTTATGAAATTTTTAATTGAAGGATAATTTGAATTCGACAATAATCGACGATCGGGTTCATATTTTATGAAATTTTGAATTTTTCGATAAAATTTATGCAATTTATGCAATTCTACATACCCCACATTTTCAGATATTCATTGATACGTTACATACATAATTGAAGAAAAAAAAGTTGCAAGATGAAACTTGCACATTGCTTTCTCGTAATTTTCATTAACAAAGCTTTCTTTTGTCTCGCTCATGAAGATTCCTCCACGAGGAAGCCAAAATTGATAAGCTCGCTCGTAGAGCGAGCTTTATGTGCGAGATAAGCGGAGCATTATAAAATTTCGGAAAATTACGAGGAATGCAATGTGGAAGTTTCAATTTGTCACTTTTTTTTTTTTTTTTTTTTTTTTTTTTTTTTTACCTTTGTTCGCGGCACCGCACTGACTTGTGCCGTTCTCGTCGGGTCTTTTCCGCCGTTCTGTTGTATACCATTGGGACTCGGGCTCGTACTGGCGCTGTGCCTCTTGACGTAACCGAAACTCAATGGCACGCGAACTTTGCCGCTACCGCCGCTGCTCGTTGACGTACCGGACGACACTTTTTGCGTTTTTTCACCATTCGCGTATTCGGCCATGACTTGCTTTCGATGTTTTTCCTTATAATCGTAACGATCGATGAATTATTGAAAAAAATTAATGAAAAAAATTTCAAAAAAATCGTCAATCGATGGAAGAAAATTTAATTTTCGCGGTTTTGAGTAAAGGAATTTTTTTTTTTTTTTTCGTCAGGAAATTATTGTTTTGGGGAAGCTTGAGCGTTGTAGTCAGGTGAAGTATTAAAAATTGAAAAATTAAAAATAAAAAAATTTTTTTTTTTTGGAAACCAATGATAATTAAAAATTATAATTATAAATTATAATTTTTTTATAAATTTAATTATAAATTATAATTTTTTTATAAATTTAATTATAAATTATAATTTTTTTATAAATTTAATTATAAATTATAATTTTTTTATAAATTTAATTATAAATTATAATTTTTTTATAAATTTAATTATAAATTATAATTTTTTTATAAATTTAATTATAAATTAAAAAGTGATAATTGAAAAAAAAAAGTTTTTTCTTACCTGCGATCGCCTTGAGGGACTAGGACTCGAAGGTACAATCTCCTTTTCCCTGTCTCTGTCCCTCGCAGCTCCAGCCTCGATATATTTCTTCCATTGCTGACTGTTACTGTTTGGCGAACAATTTGCACTTTGTTGTTGTTGTTGTTGTTGTTGTTGTTGTTGTTGTTGTAGTTGTTGTTGTTGCTGCTGCTGCTGCTGTTGTTGATGCTTGAAGGCCGAATTTTCCGTTTGCTGAGAACTGTCGGATTTTTTAACGTGCGAATGATGACCGCTGCCAGGATGTCGCGAGGTCACCACACGGTAAACCTGTTGTGTCCCTTGGGGGGTGGCCGAACCACTGCCGATGCCACCCCCCACGACGACGCTCCCGCCACCCGGCACCCTCTGCAATCGCGGAAAAAAAAAAAAACAAAAAAACAAAAAAATCAACAAACTATACAGCGAATATATCGAAAATTGTTTTTAGTATTTTTTTTTTTTTTTTAACATTTGATTGAATAGTAGAAGTATGAAAAATTATGGTCTTTGTTTTATGAATCCAGTTCTGTAAACCTGCTTTGATTGTAATTATAATTTTTTTCGTCATTCAAAATGAAAAAAAAAATCAATAAATTAATGAGTAATTTTTAATTTTTTATTTTAGAACGAATACTCCGTTGATTAAAATTGAAAATGATTGAAATATATTCCTGCCAATTTTTAGTTACTTTAAAAAATGACAAATAAAATTGACTTTTCGTCTCTAATGTGCCATCGATTTTGTATTTTCATCGCTGTTACTATTATTACTTTTACCATTGATTGGAAGAAATCTGAATAAATTAATGATAAAAATGGAGGACTTTTTTAGGGGCAATTGTCAGTATTCTTTTTTTTATCGGAAAAAACATTTTGAAAATGTTTTAAAATAGTTGTTTGGGGTGAGAGCCAAAAAAAATCTGGTGGTTAAGATATCTCAACAACCAATTCGACGATTGAACTTTTTTTTCTTTAATCTCTTAAGAATTTATCTGGACCGTAGGAAAATCAAACTTTTAAAACTTTTCTGTCAAGGATACACGCGATTAAAAAAAAATCACCCTTTTTAACGACATTGTTATGAATCGCAAATTTTTATGAATTTTTTTTATTTCGCTACGAGCCAAATAAATTCTGAAGATATTAAAAAAAAAAGTTGAATCGGTGAATTGGTTATTGAGATATCGTGATGATCAGTTTTTTTTTGGCTCTCACTCAACGCCCCCGCTCTGTTATTTTAAAAAAAATTTTAATGATAGAAAATGTCAAAATTTTTGAAGTATGAATAAACATTTTGCCGAAATCCAATGAAAAAAATATCCAATACCTTTTCCAAAAAAAAATACTGAAAATGGCCCTCATAAAGGGCCAATTTTCTCTAAGAAGATTTGTCTGTTAGTTTGCGGGGCGAGTCTTCGTAGCAGGCAGGGCTCAGTGTCGCCAATGTCAAATCCTCACTTATCTCGACCAGGCAATTTATTTTCTCAAAATCGGAATTAGAACTTTAAAGTTTCGTTCTAACGCTATTCGATGGTAAATGACGTTCATAACAACGTATAAAATTTACTCCTCCTAGTTTTTTGAAATATTAACGTTTACGTTGCAAATTAAAAAAATTCAAAATTCACTTTTTTCGAGCTTCAAGTCGAAACACTGTCCGAACTATGCAAGATAGAGCAAATTTCTCAAATACAATTTTGTAGAGAATTAAGATTTCTATTTAAAAAATTCGTGACTGTGTTTGTCAGAAGTCAATAGCGAGTGAGTGAGGGGCGTCCAAAGTGGCGTGACGAGAAAGTGTGATTTTTGTGAAATTGCAGAATAGCAGACCGATTAGTTGCTAAAATACATATCGCTGCGTCAGCGGTGGATTAAAAATCCATAAAAATTCATGCGTCAACTAGGCACAGCAAGAAAGCCATTGCCGTCTAAAAAACTTTACTTATAACTAAATTCAAATGAAGCCAGCAACTTGAAAGGCCCTTTTTTAAAATTATTTTCACAACTTTGCACGCCTTCTACGCCTAAGTTATTAACTTTGGATATATGCTGTTCACCAGAAAATGATTTATAAGCAATTTTACTCTATTATGTATAGTTTGAGCAGCGTTTCGAGTTGGAGCACACAAAATGTTAAATTTCCGTTATTTTTATTTTTCCCTTGCCAAAACGTACGGAGGGATAATTAATGCAAGATTTATGAGTTATCATTAATGCCATTTACTATGAAGAGACGTTGAAAAAAAAACTTTAGAATTTAATTCTGAAAAAGAAGCTTAATTCGACGAGTTGAGTCCGACAAAATTGTCCGTCGCGTCTGAAATCGACAGCGTACACCTCTTTTTTTTCAACATTTTAATATAAATGGCATTTAATTGCACGACGAAAGTGCCGATTGAGATATGCTTTTGCACATGATTTCATTACATACAGAGCTAGGTCATACAATTTTTTTAAGGTGCCTGGCATTTCAAGTACGTGAACTACAGAACGATTAACACCTGTTTTACATGTGCGGCCATAAGTACACCGCGTGTTGAATAATATTTTTCTCATAAACATTCAATATCTCGACAGCGAGGCTCCTAATCTCATTGAATCTTTGCGCACACCTTTTGGGGATAAAGATTGACAGGCTGTGAAAATTTCAAGTCCATAACACGATGTATATAACAGCGGAACTTTCTTAACGTCAAATTTTTCGTGGGTCAAGGATTTTCGTGACTACGATTCGCGAAGCATAATTCCTGAATGCTGCTTCATCAGGACTACATGAATTATATCGATTCTCGAGCACGAGGGGACACTGTTCGAGCCCATCCCCGTATCCCACGGTCATGATTCAGAGTCTCTAGTTTATATAGGTAGTATCACAGTAAAAAACACACACATATATATATATAAATATATATAAACACACACACACACACACACACACACACACACACACACACACACACACGTGTGTGTGTTCTTATATGTATTGTATACGCAAGAGAGGGTGGCCTGATCAATTACAGGGTGAGAGTCCAGTCTATATAGCTTTCCATCTCGTTTTAACGTTAAACCAACATCTCTCGGTCTCGCTCTCAAGCCCAGAGTGCTGGCTATGTGTGTGCGTGTATTGGGATTTGTATAAGGGACCCAGTGACTCATGGGGGTTGGAATGGCTGGTTTGTTCTGCTACCGTTCCGGCGCTTTGCTTTTCGCTTTCGTTTTCTTTCTCTCTTTCTCTCTCTCTCTCTCTCTCTCTACATATCTTTCCCAGTTTTTTTTACATATTATAGCACTCCCAAGTTCGCGCAGGCCCGAACGACTCGTAAAGCGTGTTTGTGTATCAAAAATAAGCGTAAGAAAAAGTACGGAACGACGAAAGATGCCGCATATGTGTGTATATATCGATTGCTATAGCAGGCTCTAAAGAACACGATCCAACGGTCATGTAAATGAAGCAACAAAGAAGATTTTACGCAGGCCATTCTCACCCCTCTCCATCTCATGCTTGGCCTTGAATAGTCTTGGGGCTTTGTTTTAAACCTCGAAAATCATGAACGAGAGAAAGAAAGAGAGAGAGAGAGAGAAATATGCTCTCGTAGTCTTGTATACATCATTTGCGAGGAAAAAATAATAAATACATTTGCCTTCGAGTTTTTCACATCTTTGAAGATTAGCCACGTTCAAGTGAAAATCAACAAAACCTCCACAATAAACGTCTCGCTACTCTCGACACTGTAACCGGTAATTTGCCTCTTTCAACGAATTTCTATTCTGTTTTTTTTTTTTTGTTTTTCTACCGTTAACCGTGAATTCTTTCCTCTTAGGAGAGCGTTTTTTTTTAAATTGCTTTATTGCTAAAGATCATCGATAGGGATGAGCCAATGCTTATTTTAAGACTCGGGGTTATGAGAGGGAAAAGAAACGAATCATTACAACGTGAATGAAACATCATTGAACTCACCATTGGGTTTTCTTGCGATACTTCTATGGATTATTTGTTTCTCGCTATCAACTCGATGTTCACGAATTTTTATTGCAAAATTGGAGATTCGATCTCGGCATCGGAAAGTCAAGATTGAAAAAATTCACTTGCCCACTTTCTGGTAAAAAAAAAATTGATATGTTTCGTAATTCGGGGCTTTAACGACGATTTTTGAGAACTGTTTTCCTCAAACTCGTACTATTGATCGCAGTGTTTCGGTTTGTCGTTTTATCGTGGGTTAAAGACATTTCGTAGGGGAGTATAAGAAAAAAAGAAAGAAAGAGAGAGAGAGAGAGAGAGAGAGAGTGATGAAAATTGCGGAAAGCGGGGGGGATATATATAAGAAAAGGGCAAGACGAGAATATAAAAGAGAGAAAAGGAGGGTTTGCTGCTCTCGAGGGGTTGAAAAAAGCCTATAAGAGACAGAGGACATCGACCTTGCCTCCAGTTCCGGAGGCACGTGAGCTCGTGAATTTTTTAATACGAAACTTTGCCGGACAAGCTCTCTCTCTCTCTCTCTCACTCACTCTTACTCTCTCCTCACTTCGAAGTTTTATACACCTCGGTTATTCCATCATCTCGAGAATAATGTATAGCTTGTGTTGCGAATGTAATATCGAAGAAAAAATGGCGCGAAAGGCTATTTTTTTTTTTTTTTTTTTTTTTTTTTTCACAATTATCACGGTTTTTCAAATTCTTTCGCCGCAGAATTTTTTTTTTTTCCACAACACATTTGTAAATCAATTTTTCTGATTTATTTATAATTTATCTCATTGGCTCGTGAGGTTTGTGAATATTTTCGTTGTGAAGTCGTAACGAACCGCTCGAACGTTAAGCGTCGACTAACCGTTCGAGGGTCGACGATCCATTGCTCACCGTTCGTACACCCCCACTTAAAAACCACGCTGAACTGTTATACCATCCCAGGAACCAGATATACATGGGCTCTTGTCCCCGTTCGGGTGTCGAGGAGAGAAAAAAAAAGCAACTGCTACCCCTATGGCCCAGTAAAAAGGGCCCCTTTCGTCATCCTGACACTCGGTCGAGCGTGTATGTATATACTTACATGCTGGACTATTTAATGGAGGTTTTTTTTTTTCTGATGGACATGCGAGATACCCCTATTGATTTATTTTAATTTTTTTTCTGACGATTCATCATTCTCGGGAATGGAAGGATTTTTTTTTCCTATGAAGTTTGATACTCTCGTGATTGTGCATTATATTGAGAATAATATTCGTTTTTGGCGCATTTTTTGTCGGACTTTGTATACGAATATAAATAAAAATGAATTTTAAAAATATTGTAATACCTTTTTGCTTCCTCATGGAAAAAGCTTTGTGATATGGTGGGAAAAAAAAATCGAGGCTTTAGTGCCAATGTGTTTGAACTGTTCCAAAACATCGCTTTTTTTTTTTAATTAAAATTTTCGCTACAATCTACAGGTGTCGCGCTTCAGGTAGTCCTCGGGCAAATGCGTTTTTTCATGAGAATTTGTTGAAATTTATAGTGGACGAAGATAATTCTAGTACCCAACTTCTCGTGAAATTTGAAGCAGATTTACCGTTCCTAACTCGAGATATTCAATGTTAAAATTAATAACCATTACGTGTAGAGCATATAGCAAGCATTGCTGAACCCTGATACAAGCACGGTTTTTTTTAAATATTACAACTAAACCCGTAAGAAGATTTTGATACAAAAAAATTGTAGACGGAGAAAGACATTCACATATTAGGAAAAACGAACAAAATTATTTACCGTTTCGTTTACGAACGACGATCACAAAAAGAATGCAATATGAATGAAAATTCGACGCATATACAGATATAGTAGCTGCATATTCTATGGTGTGAATGTATCTGAATACAGTCGGACCTCGATTCTATGGACACTTTGGGACCGGAAGTCCACAGAATCGAGGCCACGTAAACGCAGCCCCTAGAACGCGTTAGGCCAATCACGGCTCTGTTCCCAGTATCGTATCATATGGTGGTATCGCCCTCTTCATTTTTCGCTATCACAGTTGAACCGTACAACCTAACCTAAAAAGCGGTCCTAATGGTTCCCGCCACGAAAAGATTTCTACTACGGTACTGAACACCGCCAGCAGGGAAGGGTAGAAAAGTGGGGATTGTCCACAAAATCGAACTCCGTAGAATCGAGGTCGGACTGTATGCACGATTCCGTGTGCAACAGTCATTTCTGTACAGACTCAATCAAAAGTTCGCTGCGTATGACCGCTAGTGCCGTGTATATTTTATCATGCGGTGCATAGGAAACTTTCTCGCAATATTGTAGCACGAGGACTGACTTAACATGATTTTGAATTTTTCCAAAAATTTCTGTAATCACTGTAACTTTTGTAAATTTTCGTTTATCGGCTCGAAAATTTTTACGCAACTGGGTTAAGGGACAAGGTAATTTGGTATTAAATTCGGCGAGAATCGCTGAACGCGAATTGGGATTGAAAAATTTTTTGGGTTAAAAAAAAAACTCTAATCGCTTCAAGTTCCGCAAATATTTGGCTATCGGGCCAAAATTTTGCACATCGATGGGTCATAGGACAACAGTTGATGGGTGTGAATTTGACAAGAATCGCTCAAGGGATTCAATTACGAAAAAAAAATTAAAAAAAAAAACTGTAATCGCTCTACTTTGCGCAATTTTTGAGATATATCAGGCTTATATTTTCAACTCGGAAAATAATATTTTAAAGGACGATTGGCATTAAATTGTGCAAAAATCGGTAAAAAAAACTTTCAGGTTTTATTAAATTTTTTAATTTTTCAAATGTTTTTTTTGACGAATTTTTGTTTCTTTGTTTGTATTGTTATCGAAATCGAATGCAGAAATAAAAGGGTGCAAACTAGAAAATTTCCACGCTGCTTCCTCATTACTTTATCTCGCTCACAAAGCTTCCTCTGTGAAGAAGCCAAGTTTAAAAAACCCACGTGCTCAGAGAGGAATTTTTGTGAGCGAGATAAAATGATGGGGAAGCAATGTCCAAATTTTCTAATTCGAACGCTCTTTTATTGTCTCCCAAAAATTAATACTGTACACGTTTAAAAATATTTTCTATTGGACAGAGCTTCGGATTTCGGAGTCAAATTTTTTTGAGGTTTTTTTTTTTTCAATACTTATCATTCTGGGACTGAGAAAGATTTTTCGTCGAAATTCCGACGTTCTATTAGTTTGTCCTTCGATGGATTAACAATGACGAATATATTTTTCTACATATATACAATTTTAAGTTTAAATATTTTTTTAAAATAAAAATCAATATATATGTTTCTTTAAATTTACCCATCAATTCTATCACAGTGAGTTAATAAATTCTCTTTTATCTCTTTTGAAACCAACCATCTTCCAGCCATTTTGAGGGAAAAAAAGTTCAACATTTTTAAAATAAAAATTTCAATCATCCTGAACTCGTCGATACAAAAAAAACAAGGTTCGATATAAAAAAATTTTAAAAACCTACGAGTACATTCTCTAACCTAAAACGAAAAAAAAACATCTAACGAATTTTTCATATTCATCGAAATGGAAATACAATGATTATAACTTTGATGGAGCTCGATGAATAATCGAATTGACTTTGGGCAAAAATTCCAAGGAAGAAAAAAACAAATACTGGAAGACCGTGGATCGGATATGCGAGGATAAATGAATGGGAGCATGAGGATTATCCGAAGTGGATTACCCCGTCCATGTGGCTGTGCGAGGACACCCTCGGAGATGAATATATGAAAGAGCTCGAAGCGAAAAAAAAAAAACAGGAAAGCTAGGGAGGAAAAATGATGAAAAAAATGTAAAAAAAAATGTGAGCTTAACGAAACGTGGAATAAAAATTCATGTTAGACCGTACGTGTAGGGTTTATTTGCGACAAATTGCAGAGTTTTTATTTTAGGTAATTATTTAGATTAATTAATGTAATAAATTTAATTGGAAAAAAAAATAGTGTGTGCATAACAGCTTACTGCGGGACTGTATTTCTTCGAGAAAAGCATAAATCAGATAATGGAGCACATGAATGGGATCATAAAATTTTCTTGAATCTCATTGATCGAAAAAGAAAAATTTAATTTAAAAAAAAATTAAAATTAAATATGATCAAAAATGTCCCAAAACATCGATAAATCGTATTTAGAAAAAAAATATCCAGCCTCGAGAAAAATCAAATCCCCCAATCTGGAAGAACTACTTGAGCAATCAAGCTGAAACTTAATACACAGGTGGACCATGTATCCGTCTTTGTTTACTCCAATTTTTGTTTGAATTGCTTCCGAATTTTTTATTCCACGGGATTTTGAATTTTTCGAAAAATGTCCGTGGGCACTCGAACTTTCGTATTTTTTCAGCTATCGAGTTAGATTTTTTTTTTTTTACACAATTATACTTAGTCACAAGCATGATTGCTATTGAAATTAGCAAAAAAAAAATCGCTCAAGGCGTTTAGATTTCAAAAAAATGTTGAATTTAAAAAAAAAAAAACACCTCTAATAGCTCCAACTTTGGCAAACATTTTTGGCTATCGAGCCAAAAGTTCGTACATGAATAGATTATGGGACAAGGATTCGTGGCACCGAGATTCGCAAAAATCGCTTTAGGGGTTCAAATTTTTTTTTAATACTGAATTTTGAAAAATCCCTAATAGCTCTAATTTTTGCAGATTTTTGGCTAATGAGCCAAAAGTTTTTTTTTTAAGCGCAAATTTTGATCACATCCACGGTTGGCATTGAATTTGTCAAGAATCGATTGACGAATTCGAACTGTAGAAAATTTTAAAATTTTCAAAAAATTATCGTTACTGTTTTTAAAATGGCATTGAAAAATTTTTGGTTTCGTTATTGAATTTTTTTATTTAAATCTAATTCAGAAAAAAAAAGCGTGGAAATTAGAAATTTTCACATTGCTTTCTCATTATTCCATCTTGCCCACAAAGCTCTGCCTGTATGAGGAAACCAAATTTGGAAAACCCACTTGCTCATAGAGGAATCTTCGTGAGCATGATAAAATAATAAGGAGGCAAAGTGAAAATTTCTAAATTGCACGCTTTTGTATGTTTTGTGTATGAAAAAAATGCTGAACGTCGGGGAAAAAAAAATCCACTTTACACGATCAAGACAGTACTTGGAGACTACTTTTTCGTGCTTCCCAAATCGGTTATTATTATCGGTCATGAAATAAAGATTTTTTTAAATTGAGGAGCAAAACGAAAAACATTTAAGTTTGAAAAAACCTCTAATCTAAATAGTTACCTTATTTTACAGCGAGCCATAGAAAGAGAGAAAGAGAGAGAGAGAGAGAGAGAGAGAGATGTACGAGTTCATAAAAGTTGGCTAAAGCGAGATGGATATATCGATTATACCCGAGGTGACCTGACATGACCCGGGGCTGCGCATAACTCAGTGACGAAGAGAGTGCAAGTCTAATCTTTCTGCACCGTCTTTCGTGCATCACATATTGTATCTCACTCGATATATGATAGTACAAATCTCAAAACCAACTAAAAGGCGTACTTTTTGCTCGAATAATTATTTAAACAAAATATTCGTCAAGCGTTCAATTCATAAATTCGATAATTACCCACATTTAGTCGATAATTATTCCTATTCGATAATTTCACAATGTGATATATTTTTTTTTTTTATTAATATCAAACTATATGAAAATTTCTTTGTACGAATAAATTTCCCAACTCCAAGTACGAGATTCATTTAACAGGGAAAACTTTTTCAGAATTGAAAAAAAAATGCATATTAACCTAATACTGTTAAAAAACACTTTGGGCCTTGAAGATAATAAGGGCAGAACGATCATTAGGATGCACATTTTCGTGATAATTATTCGAAAAAAATTTTCAAAATAAAGTTTGATCGCCTATAGACTTGAAAAACAGAATATTTCAATATAAATATAAAAATGAAATTTTACCATAAAGAAATTACGAGACTATTTTGAAAAATTAAGATTTAGTCGGAATTTTAATTTGATCTAATTTTTGGATAACCGAGGCAGATTTTTTTTCGAAAAATTATTCTTCACTTTATAAATAACAAACTATTCAGTCAATGTTTGTTTTTTAATGTTAATTTTTTTCATTATCTCAAAGTGCATCTCACCGTTTTGCACGACTGAAGCACGTGGAAGAGCACTTTGAGTCTCGAGGTTAATTAATTTTTTTTTTTTAATCACTTTTGCATGCAAATGTCGCAAATAGTCAATCCTGCCTAAGAATAATTTTTTTCGAGTCTCCGTGTGCCATTCTCATGCGAATGAGAACACTTTTTTATGCATACACGAAATGCACCGAAAGCGCAAATAGACGTATAATTCCATTTTAAAGCTCGAAACGAAATGAAATCGTGAAACTTTGGCCACGAAATAATAATAATAATAATAATTACAATTAGATTAGCTCTCGGTATTATCGTCATTGCAATGTATTTTCACATGTCTCAATGAATAAAAATATTTAAACTCTGCAGTGAGAATAAATATCGCAGTTTGCCAATTGAGATGGTTAAATGAAAATAATAATAATAATAATAATAATAATAATAATAACAATAAAAGGTCGTTTATTGCTTCTGTAGCCCAGAGTCATCGAAATAACGGTGAAGCAAAATTATACGGAATTAATTTTAAAAAATTTCATCGAATTATCATACTCATCATGTTCGATCAAATTTTCTCAGCACGGGATTTAAACAAAATATGCAAAAGTGCAAAAAGAGTGAGAACGAGTACAAGGGATTTTTCAGTAGAAATACGAGTTGAGCAACAAAGATTTTTTTCTCAAGCGTCTACGAAAAATTTACAATCCGAAGATCATAAAAAAAAAAACGATATTCGCTCGTAGATGCAGTAATGCACAAATAATAATAATAATAATAATAATCATTTCAAACTCGAGTGTGTGCCTCTGCACTGGATAGTTTTTACTACAAGTCTGAGTACCAAGCACAAAAAAACAGAGGGTAAGGTACATAAAAAAAAAAAATATAAATGAAGTGTAAATGAATCGAGCTCGTGAGGGTCTCTTGGCTGAATTTAAAAACGACGAGGTGGAATTAAATGACGAATAAAATACTCGCTGAGAGACCTAGTCACGATGGATCTCGACGAAGGGGTTGCAGTGTCGAATAGTGAGTCTGAGAGAGAGAGAGAAAGAGAGAAAAAAAAGGTAAAAAAATAAAAAAAATTAACAAAAAAATAACATACGAACGACTCGATGAAACGAGTCCAGCTTGACATGGCAGAAACAGCTACAGAAGACGAATAAGTGTATTGGTTAGTAAAAAGTACCAGTAGATTATTATTGCAAGTGAATGACGAGAGTTGACGAGTGAGGTTTTCTCGTTTGGCCCTCATAAAGAGATTTCCAAAGAGCTCTCTCTCTCTCTCTTTCTCTCTCTCTCTGTTGCCTGAATTTTTTCTTTTCCTCGTACTATATTGCACATACATTTTTTAAGGCAGTCTCATCGCTGCAGACTAGTCAATTAGCTATAAATGTCTAAATGATGATTCCTAAAAATATTGGATATACGGGTTAAAATTATAATAAATATTAAATAAGCTTACCCAGGTGAATACAATTAATCAACGGTTTATACAATTATAATTAATACAATTAATCAACGGTTTATTATAAATAATTATGTAATGAAAAAAATAGTAATTGCAACGACTCAAGCACTATTAGATCCTCGAACAGATCTCATATTACATTTAGGTGTGGCAACGTTGCGTTTTCTTTCTCTTCTTCTCTTGCCCTCTCACTCTCTCGCCCGCTCTGTATTATCACATGCATCACAATTTGAAAAAAGCGAAATGTCGAGAGAAGTGTCAAGACACGATATTCGAGCAGAATCCGGTAAACAACCAAGGAAAATTCGTTTCCTTGAAAAGAAAAAAAAGAGCGACGCACTTATCGATCAAAATAAACGACGCAAATTTGCGGAAGAAGAAAAAAGTAAAGTTGAAACTGGAACACAGACACACCGAATCGTTGACGTGGAGAGGTTAGGAGCGGACCTGTGGTGTTCGAATTGTCAAATACCGCTTTCGTTTCGATATCGCGAAAAGGAGCAGCAATTTGGGCTTGCCCATGTTTATTCTATTCGGTGTGTGAAGTGTTCAAAGCTGTTTGAGGTGCACACTCGCAGTTTTAAAACTGATGACCACCGTCACAAAGTGTACGACATAAACGTGTTGACTGCTCTTGTTGAGCCGATTATTGTTGTCTTTAATTTTACCAATGCCAATTAAAAAAAATTGATCATTTTTTTAGCTACGGTACACACGGGAATTGGATTGACTAAATTAAATGGTATCCTGGCGGTACTGGACATTCCAACTGTGACGCCAAATTTTATACGGCGTAACGAAAGAAAAGTAAATTCAGCTATTAAAGCAGTCGCAGAGGATAGTTTCAGGTCAGTAATTCAAGCTGAAAAAGCACTGACGATAGCTGAAACATGGAGATACGCCAGAACCTGATTCGAGCGAAGTGTAAGTAACATTTAATATTTTTAATAAACGCTGTACCCATTAATTTAGTCGTATTAAAAATCTCATGAGCTTTGTGTAATTAATGAAATTTTTATATTAATAAAAAATTCTTTTTTCCCAGTCCGTATAGCTGTTATCAATATACGTTTTGTATAATATATATAGAAAGCAATTGAGTTTAAAGATTCTCCTTTATCCCACGGTCATTTTGGTTCCACAGGTTTATTCTTAATATAGTTGATAACTGTTATACTGATTTTTTATTTATCTCATTACAGGATATTTTTGGAATCATCTCTACCATGACGCAAACCGTTCCGAATCTATGTTCGCAACAACTCACGAACATAAGTAAAACATGCGGGGCTGTCTTTTTTATTTTCTTATATATTTACAGCGATGCCTGCTGTGTTTTTCCTCTTCGATGCATTAATTTCTATTCATTTCTGTGGTTTCTATGGATTGTCAATCACAATATTTGTTCTATGGTTTCTGTGGATTGATTATTGGTTATTCTATAATTCTGTTATTGATTGTCACAATTGCACTTTCACCTGATTTAATGGAGCATTTTTTGCATACAAATATTTGTTTTTGATTATAGTCGAGATAATAGAGTCGGTTCGAGAGCAAGTTTAGATTCGGTATGACAGAAGAGAAGCAATCGCTCATACAATAGTTTGTCGGGTATATATATATATATATATATTGTAACGATATCGCGACACCCCCCCCCCCCCCTCTCTCTTCTTTACGACGCTCCGGCGACCGAATCGAGCGCGCCCGAAACGACGCGCCATGAAAATCATACTGAACATGGAAGAGGGAAGAAGAACGGCGCGATGAAAACGCCGCTTAAGTTCTGTGACGTCAGAAGCGAGGGTTCTCACGCGCAGTGGATTCTGGGATACGGCCACGGACGGGTATAAAAGGAGGGATTTCGGCCACTGTAGAGTCACTTCGCTCTCGACCGGAGTAGATACGAGAGCTCTCACCAAGCCAACTTTACTTTCGCTCGGAGAGACCCCCGAAGTCATCACAGACTCTGCCCGACGTCCACACGACAATACAGGTAACATTATTCCCGAGTCATATTTAAAATTATATAACTTTCAAAAGAGCACGAATTTTTGGTGAACAAATTACTAAGAATTAGAAGCAAGATTTTAATTATACCATCCTTATTTCCGAGCACCAGTGACGGATTTCTCGGGAGACCTTGGAATCCCGCCACCGGGCTCATCACTACTAAAAATATTCTCTAACCATTCGGGGAAAATTATTTACAAAGAAAACACATTAATTGGTGCTCTGCGAGTATTCGCGAATACAAATGACACTGTCAACGAACGAAAACGAAATTTAGGAAGAAGATTGAAAAATGAATAAGAAAAATTAAACAAACAAGGTTAATTTCATGTTCTTTGCACTTGGTCCGTTTACCAACGAAGCGCGAATTAACGCGTAGCGTGAAGAATCGTCGTATCGACGAAAGCGTACCGTTACAAATTGTAACGGTAACTAACTAAACATATTATAACATGTAATTAACTATACATATTATATATATTGTAACTTACAATATATATAATATGTATAGTTAATTAAATTTTTTCGTCAATTTAAAAAATTATGTAATAAAAATAGATATTTGTTTTTCGCATAGGTAATTGTTCCTTAATAGGGGCACACACTCAAAAATTGATGAGTGTCGACATCAAAACGAAAAAATGTGCGTTGCGTGAGGCAGGCCATAATTCAACGGATCACAACTGCCGGGAAAATTTTGACGGGACGGCAAAAGCGATGGAGCCCGCAATGGCCGTGGGCTTGATTTGCGAAAACCCTTTACCCAAAGAAGGAGGAGTCAAGATCGATACGGTCATCACCGACAATGACGCGTTCATTTTGCCAGCAATACGCCGTAAAGCTGATCATGAAGTTCAAAAGCATTGTGATACGAATCACGCCAAAAAGAGTGTGACGAGTGCATTGTGTGCACTGAAACTAAACATTAAGCTAATCGCATATTTCAGCAATGCTTTTTCTCACGCAATAAAAAAAAATAAGGGCAATGTGGTTGCAGTAAGAGAGGCAGTGTTAAATATAGTGCCTCGCGCCTTTGGCGATCACGAAAGATGTGCAGAGTGGTGTCGGTACCATAAAGATCCGGAAAACTATGCACATAAGTATTTTACGAGAGACCAACCGCTTTCCGTTCTTGAGCTTCGAAACAAATTGAATTTATTATTCGAACGATTCGCCAAAATTGCCGAACAATTGGCGCCTTGTGCTTCAACACAAACTAATTATGAAGCATTCAACCATACGGTGGCCGGTAAACATTCAAAAACCGAGCATTATGCTGGAACCGAATCCATGCACTCGAGGATTTATGCGACAGCTTGTCAGAAAAATCTCGGCAGAAAATATATTCTCGACGTCGAGTCAAAGTTGTCCATCAATCACGTGAAAAATAAACAAAAGTTTGCGGAGACTCAAGACAAGGAATTGAAAGCAAAATATATTCGTTCCGTAAAAAATAAATACAAAGAACGTTTGGAAAATTAAAAAAAAAACAAATGCCAAAAATTCAGCATCGGCAAATAAAGAAGGGATTACCTATACGACTGACGTTAGTCCTGCTGATATGTCTCCACGAATCTCGACTGAGTTATCGAGAGGTAAGATTTTATGACACAAGCATATTATGATATTTTACTTTTTCATTTCTCATCTTTGAATGTATCTTTTGAATATGTATTTGAAAAATTAGACGATAAACAAATTTGATTTAGAATTTTTATTTTTAAAGCGTTAAAAGTTGAATTTTGTATTATTTGTTACAGAGATGATGTCGGTTTCGAAAAATGCGAAATAGTCTTCTTTGATCTGGAAACCACCGGCCTATCGAATTCATGCTGTATTTGTCAGGTAAATTACTAATATTCTGTAATTATAAGTTTTCTACTGTATATAAAGTAAATAATGTTTCATCGTTTTTGTTTAGATTGCGGCACTTCACAAAGAAGCAGAGTTCTCCGTATATACGATGCCAAGTCAGCCTGTTACAGCTGGAGCAAGCAAGGTCAACAAATTAAAAATAACCGCGGGAATAATGACAAAGGACGATGTTCCGGTCGAAACGGTATCACGAGAGGAGGGATTGCGAAATTTTCTTTCTTTTCTAAAAAATGCCTCGGCAGGAGACGGGATCATTTTGGCTGCGCACAATGGATTCCGGTATTCAGTTTCTTCAGTGAGCATGTATCAAAATTTTGCTTTTTTTTTTCTTGCGCTAATGATGAAAACAATTATTGCAGATTTGATGCTCCCATACTTTTAAAACACATGGAACAATTAGGACTGTTCGCCGAATTCCGTTTAATCGTATTGGGATTTTGTGACACTCTGCAAATTTTCAAAAACCAGCTACCCGAGAGGAAAAAAAACAAGGAGAGCTTTTCGCAAACCGAACTCGCGAAAGTATTCATCGGCACAGAGGCAACGGAAAACTTGCACGACGCTGCAGAAGATGTACGCGTTTTATCTCGATTGGTGGAAATTCTAGGAGTTACAGAAGAAGATTGTAAAAAAAATTCGAAGAGGCTCGAAAAACTGGTTGCCGAACGAAAAAAATAAGGCGGAAATAAGGAATAAAGTATCGATCTTCAAATATTGAAACAAATATTTAAAGATAATGGGGCAGAAGGCATCCACATATTGTTGGCTGAAAGCACTGGTGATGGACCTCGAGTCACCAAAAATAAGAAAATTATTGAAAAACTGATACAGCAGTTAAAAATTGTAATCGACGAACGAAATATTAATAAAGAAAATAATTTCCCATAAATATGTAATTTCATAAGTAACATTTATTTCTGCCAATATTAATTATTATAATCAAACTCTTCTTGTATGTTGAAATTTTCGAAAAAAAATTTATGACTGGTGTCACCGATTTTTCATAACTTCGAATTTTTTTCAAAAAAGCATGTGATCACTCAAACTTTGGTACAAATAGACCTGGGGACGAGGATGCTTGATTTTGAATTTGGCGAGAATCGCTAAAGGGGTTAGGATTTCATGAAAATTTGAATATTTTTGAAAGAAATATTTTTTGTGATCCCTCAAACTTTCGTAAATTTGTGGTTATTCAAACACTTTTTTTATAAATATGATATGGTATATTTGATTTTGAATTTATCGAAAATTGCTCAAGGGATTTGTATTTCATGGAAAAAATTTTAATGCACAAATCATAAAATTTTGAAATTTTGAAATTTTCGAAAAATGTTTATGATCGTTCCAACTACGTAAATTTGAGATTATTTAGTCAAAACTTCTCATATAAATTCACTGCGAGAGAAGGATGTTTAATTTTGAGTTTGGCAAGACTCGCTCAAGGGCTTCGGGTTTCATGAAATTTGGAAAATTTTCGAAAAATGTCTGTGATCGTTCCAACACGTTCATAAATTTGGGATTATTGAGCCAAAACTTATTGTAAAAATACACACCATGGGATGGGGAAATTTGATATTGAATTTGGCAAGAATCGCTTGAGAGGTTTCGGGTTACATAAAATTTTGAGAATATTTTGAAAAATGCCTGGGATCGCTGTAACTTTCGTAAATTTGGAATTGTCAAGCTAGAAAATTTTATACATCAGTACGTAATGAAACCAGACTGGCAAGAAAAAATTCAATTCGGAAAAAGAAAGCATGCGGATTGGGGAATTTGCACATTGCCTTCCTCATTTATACTTGCGAAGCTTCGTCTCTTCGAGGAACCCAAAATTATGAAAACTGCAAGTGTAAATGAGAGAGCAAAATGTGCAAGTTTACAATTTGCAAGCTTGTTTTTTTTTTATTATTATCATTATCCTGTAAAATTATTTTTCTGAATTCAAAATTTGGTTTATTTACAAACATATTTTTTTTTTCCAAATATTTTTCATATTTTGGGGACTTGTCGTCCAAAAATTGAGAGAAAAATGACATAATTTATAATTTTCTAAAGAATATTATTTTCACAAAGTTTCCCGTCTCGTGTGTGTAGGAAAAATTCAAAATTCATCTCCGCTAACATGTTTGAAAAAAATATTAATTCCTTGTAAAAAAAAAAAAAAAATTCAAAAACTTTTGAGTAAAAAGATCTAAGAAAATGCGTACAACGAGAAATCGCCTCCGAGCCATACGATGCACCGGGATGCACGAGAATCCTCATTGAATACAAGCAACGAGCAAAAGGGGGTCAAATGCAAAAAAAAAATAACCCCAAGTTTCTCGTAACTATATATATATATGGGGCATTCCACCCCAATTCAACCCACCTCCGATCCTCACCATTTTTTATTCGACTCGCAATTTTTTATGTTGTTCGCCCACATGAGTAGAGACTACCATATTTTTTTTAGATTTTTTTTCCATCCCGTTCTGGAGTAACAATTTTTTGAAAAAATCGATGAAACCCAATTCAATCAGCGATATCTTCTAATTAAAAAACGCTATCGGAAAACTTCACCAGGTCAAATTTCTCATCTTGAAGTCTACTTTTTTATGAATTTATTTTAAAAATTTGCCAATTTTTTTTTTTCTATCGAAAAATAAAAAAATCAATTTTTCGAAATGACGGCCATTTTTTATTTGAAAAGGAAAAAAAAAAAAAAAATCACAAAAAAAGTACATGGTAAAACAAAATTTTTGAGCCCTGTCTCATCGTGGGCAGATTTTTTTTGTACTTTTTACAGCTATTTGAAGTTTATTAGAGTATTCTAATAAACTTCAAATCTGTAAAAATCGATGAAACCCAATTCAATCAGCGATATCTTCTAATTAAAAAACGCTATCGGAAAACTTCACCAGGTTAAATTTTTCATCTTGACGTCTACTTTTTAATGAATTTATTTTAAAAATTTTCCAATTTTTTTATTTCTATCGAAAAATAAAAAAATCGATTTTTCGAAATGAGTGCCATTTTTAATTGAAAAAAAAAAAATCACAAAAAAGTACATGGTAAAACAAAATTTTTGAGCTCTGTCTCATTGTGGGCAGATTTTTTTTGTAGTTTTTACAGCTATTTGAAGTTTATTAGAGTACTCTAATAAACTTCAAATACTTCAAATTAGAGTACTCTAATAAACTTCAAATAGCTGTAAAAACTACAAAAAAAATCTGCCCACGATGAGACAGCGCTCAAAAATTTTGTTATACCATGTACTTTTTTGTGATTCTTTTTTTTCAAATTAAAAATGGCCGTCATTTCGAAAAATTGATTTTTTTATTGTTCCATAGAAAAAAAAATGGAAAATTTTTAAAATAAATTCATAAAAAAGTAGACTTCAAGATGAGAAATTTGACCTGATGAAGTTTTCCGATAGCGTTTTCTAATTAAAAGATATCGCTGATTGAATTGGGTTTCATCGATTTTTTCAAAAAATTGTTACTCCAGAACGGGATGGAAAAAAAAATCTAAAAAAAATATGGTAGTCTCTACTCGTGTGGATGAACAACATAAAAAATTGAGAGTCGAATGAAAAATGGTGAGGGTCGGAGGCGGGTCGAATTGGGGTGGAATACCCCATATATATATATATATATGTACGTAATGCCCGCTGGGGAGATCTCGAGTCTACTTTGACTCCGTTGCATTTGGATTCGTACCGGCATTAAAATACCCCCGGATCAGGGTACACGGGAGGTCCGAGGGGTTGAAATCTCGAGAGAGATGAGGTAAATGAGTTGAAAGCGAGAGAAAAGAGAAAATACGAAAAATCAGTACGAAACATACAGAGCGGAAAAACGCGAGAGAGGGGAAAAAAAAATGTAAATTTCCTCAGGTCATGAATCCGATGGTTGTACTTGTTAATTTTTTTTGTTTTTCATTTTTCTATTTTCAGTAGCTCGAAAAATGGGCTCACATATTTTTGTAGGACCGGATCCCGCATTTATATATATTTAATTCATTGACGCAGTCTCCGACAGAAAAAAAAAAAACATTAATAATAAAAAGAGGTAAAACTTGGCTATCAAATTACGACGTAATTATTTTTTTACGGAAATTCTTTCGTCTTTTATTTTCGAAATTCTATATATAAATTTTTTTCCTGATTTTTTTTTTCGTCCAATTTCATTATTCCTGTATGACTGCACTTAATGTTTAGTGCACTTAAATGAGGATATCGCATATAATCCGCGATATCTTCAAACCACTTTAAATGCTAATTATTTTCTCAAGGGTTCTTGGTTATATTTTCCAACCGAGAGCCAGAGACGGGGTATAATTTATCGAAATTGAAGGCCCTATTCCCATGATTGTACGAGTTGAAAATGCCTACGGTATATACAGTTGAAATTTGCCCTGCAGGAAATTTCGAGTGGAGGACTAATGAAACATCTATTTCTTCTCCTCAGAGATACATATCTATACGTACAATCTGCCTCTTCACACATCACTGAAGATTCTCATTGGTGTAACCATCGAGGCTTCGAGACGCGATCGTCCTTAATCTTAATTATCCTTCGGCATGAATTCCATATACATGAGAAAAAAGAAAAAAAAAAATCCTCGTTCGCAAAGAGCCTCGACGTGGCAAATCAGCGAAGCCTTCGTGTATATCTTGGAATAAATTTTCGAAGCTCGTGAAATTCATTGGACGAATTTATATTCAGTGGAAATTGGAGCAATCCAGTTTCGCTGATATGAGAATATAAAAAAAAAAAATTCTTTTTAAAATTCAGCTTCAAAGAAATCCTTTCAATCGGAAAAAAAAACAAATATTCAAATAAAATTAAAACAGATCTCCGACTGTACAAGACTTTTGTAACGATTTTTCAAAGCAACATTATCCATTAAAAAAATTCGTAACAATTGTAATCAGAGCTTCACTATATTCTCAATGTATGAGAAAAAAAAGTGACGCGATTTTTTGTTTTTAAATTATTTGCCGAGAGTTAGAGGGAGCACAATCTTCAAAAATTCCAAAAATCTTTAAAATCTTGATCCCTCGAGAGATTATCTCCAAATTTGATACCAAACATCTTTGTTAACCCTGGACCATTCGGGTAAAAAATTTTGGCTCTATAGCGCCAAATTTATGAAAATTAGAGGGCGCACATTTTCGAAAATTTCAAAATTTTCTAAAATCTTAATCCATCAAGAATTTTTTAAATTCAAATTCCATACCAATTATCCGTGTACCCGAGACTATTTATGTAAAAAGTTTATGCTCGATAGCTCCAAATTTACGAAAGTTAGAACGTTTTCACTGATTTTATCACACACACACACACACACACACACACACACACACACACACACACACACACACACACACACACACACACACACACACACACACACACACACACACACACACACACACACACACACACACACACACACACACACACACACACACACACACACACACACACACACACACACAAACTCACGCATACATTTTTTTTTTCTAAATGTGTTTCCTCGACGTTTCAGAACATTTTGAACATATTGGCTTGAAAGGATAGAAATTTTTAAAATATTTTTTTCATGAAAACAAAAGCTTCCACCATATGAGTAAGCAAAATTATCCTATCAAGTGTGTTCTCCAGTGTGGGGAATTTTTTTTTTTTTTTTTTTTTTACGATAATAGTGTTCGGAGGTTCCGTGAGGGTGCAGCTGCACGATGCAACAGCTGACAGGAGAGTTTACGTTGGGTTAGCGTGTGCCCCGTGACTTATTCGAGCTTTCATGCACATGTATCGTTTTTTTCCCTCCTCTCTCTTTCTTTCTCTGCTTTACCTCGAGGCAAAATACTGAACCCATCTGCATATACGTTGGAATGGGTAATACGGTCTACTATAGTGGTCGGAACTGAAAGGGTGAGGGTATTAAGCTGGTGCAAGCATCGTAATAACAAATCCTACTCTGTCTCTCTCTCTCTCTCTCTCTCTCTCTCTCTCTCTCTCTCTCTCTCTCTCTCTCTCTTTCTCTCTCTCTCTCTAGTTCTTTCTGACTCGTTTCACTCGCTGTATTCCATGATCCATGCGTCTGAGGATGATTAACTTCCAATGTCGAAATCAATGAACATTGTAGAGCCGAGCTATTCTCGCATTCATACAAAGACGAGGATTATAATGATCGGAGTGTGTATGTGATCATTAGGGCAGATAAAACGGGGAAAAATTCATAATAGTACAGACCCTTAAGGACGTATTACACGATATAACGGAAAAAAATTGAATTAAAGAAAAAAAAAAAACGTTTTTTGTTTTAATACTCAAAGTCCCTCGAATTAAAAAAAAATGGATTATTAAATTTTAGCTTTCTCGCAGTTTTTCGAAAAATTCAAAATTTCCTAAAATCGAAAAATTCAAAATTTCCTAAAATCGAAAAACGCTCGTTGATTCTCGTCGAGATTCAGTGCCAATGATCATTCAATCATAATAAACATTTTAGATCTATGATAAAAATTTCATGCAATTTCGAACAATCGAAAAAAAAAATTTCGACAAGAAATTCAATTTTTTCATAAAATCGGATATTCCTGAGAAGTTTTAATAAAAATTCGAGCAAACGAGGGATACTCGAACCTTTTTCCAGACATACTTATTCGAATTTTTCATTATAATTTTTTTTTTTCATCAATTCATTTTCCTGACTTCGTAATTTGGAATTATCTCTGGCATCGATGAATGGATTGCTAATAATAATAATAATAATAATAATAATAATAATAATAATAATAATAATAATAATAATAATAATAATAATGAGAAAAATGAAAAATGACCTTGTGATGAGAGGGATGTCCGTGAGCAGACGAATGATTGCCAGCTGGAATTGAGGCCAGGTCCTCGATTGTTAGCTCTGCCAGTTCGTCGTTGCCACCGCTGCAGCCGCCTAACAGTCCTGCACCGCAGCCACCGACATCCCTCGAGCTCGCGGACGGCCTTTTCTGTACTCTTCTCGAGCCCGAGCTCGCGAGCTCCTTCACGCCCGATAATTCTCGCCTGGAGCCACCAACGTACCTGGATATAATCAAGAAAAAAAAGAAAATTTAGCCCCCGGACTACTCTACCGAGCAAAAACTCTATTAGATATGAGCAGCAGTCAAATCTCTATCCAATAACGTCTCGTGTAAAGCAAGGGCATTACCGAACATCAGTACCCAATCACAAATCTACCGGACAACGATTTTTCGGTGCGTTTGATGGAAAGTATGCTTAGTAAACTGTTTTACCTACTAGCTTGTTGGTAAAACAGTTTACTAAGCATACTTACCAGGAATTTGTGATCTGGTACAGTTTTGATTAAGTATATGCGCTCACGGAAGCCTAGTCCCGATCGAGATGCAAGCAAAATTCAACCCAACTGAACTCTGTTAAGATTTAATCCTCGTGAACAAGTCTACCGAGCAACAACTCTATCAGATATGAGCAGCAGTTAAAATCTCCATCCAATAACATTTCTTGTAGAGCAAGGGCATTCCCGAACATCAGCATCCATTTATAAATCCACCAGACAACGATTTTCCGGTGCGGTTGGTGGTACGTGTGCTTAGTAAACTGTTTTACCGAAATGCTTGTCGATAAAACAGTTTACTAAGCATGCATACCATCAGCCAAGCCGAAGAATCATTGACCAGAATGAGTTCTATAATTTGATGGAAATTGCGTCTCATAGAGTTGTAATTTGGTAGGATCGTTCGGGGAGTGTAAATTTATTCTGGCAGAGTTGTTATTGGGTAGTAAAGTTTCAGGTAAAGTTATAAATTTCCCATGCTCGTCTCTCGACGAGAAAATTCGACGCAAGACGTTCTAAAATCGTTCCTCATTTATCAATTCATCTCTGTCTGGCTCTTTTTTCCCCCCGAATTAATCAAATTGTCATAATAAAACTTTCGGGAAATTCAATGAACGCCAATTCAACGGTCGCAAGCGCATACACAGCTTTGCCCAAACTGTCGTCTCGATTTGCTCACGAAGCAATCTTTGTCGTGCTTGATAATGATATACTTTTTTTTTCGTTTTTTTTTTCCAACAGAGGAAAAATCGACGTCTGGCGAGTTGTGCAGTCTCCCGGGGGCTACGAGGACTAATGGACATTCGTCCAACGGGATATCTTTTGTTGGGCCGAATGGGCGAGGCAAGAGATGAAGCGAAAAGAGAGGACAGGAGTCTTCTTACTGCTGCGAGGACGTTGAAATGGGATGGGATTGAAGGCTCGAGTTGTTTGTGTGCTCTTCAACTTTTTTCATACGATTCTTCATGCTCTATTCTGCCATATGACATTCGTAACTCTGGTCTGGAGGCTAAGAGGTTTTTTTTTGCTACTTTTATCTCGATTGTTGAAGAATCCTAATGTCTGCGTTTCAGCACGTGCAATTTTCTGGATTTAGTTGGAGCTGAGATGAAATTTAACGTGAACAAGAATGTTTTTCGTACAATGTTTTTAAGAAAATTGCAAAAAAATAAATCATTTTTTAGGACTTATTTTCTATAAAGGAAATGCAGAAATATATATAAATATATATACACGCAATGCTGTTTTACAAAACACTGCTTTGGTTTAATAAACAGGTCGAATGAATGATGTTGAAATTTGCATCGTTGGAATGCAACGAAAGGGGGCTAAAAAAAATAAACCATTTCCAGTATTGTTTTAAAGTCGAAAATCGTTTGAACCTTTTTTTTCGGTTTTTTTTCGCGACCTGGGGCCTAAATATGACAGTGAAGCGTTGACAGTGCTGGAAATTATTTTTATTTTATTTAAAAAACCTATTTTCGTTGCATTCCAACGATGCAAATTTCAACATCATGATATTTTGCACTCACATTCTCATTGAAAAGTAAAAGTCATTGTGAATTTTAAGTTAAAAATTAAAAAAAAAAAATCGATGACACAAGGATATTGAGTTGCAACAACAGAAATGTTGAAAAATTATTAACAAATTTTTAAAAAATTTTTCAACTTAAATATTCCGAAAAATTATTATTTTTTATCACGAATTTTTTTTATCACGCACAATTTTTCCCATAAACTTATGATGTTGAAATTTGCATCGTTGGAATGCAACGAAAAAAGTTTAAAAAAAATCATTTCCAGTATTGTCTCGAAGTAAAACATCGTTTAAACCTTATTTTCGGTTTTTTTTTTTTGCTATCTGAGGCCTAAATATGCCAGAAAAGCGTCAGAAATACTGGAAATGTTTTTTTTTTTATAAAAAAAACCTATTTTCGTTGCATTCCAACGATGCAAATTTCAACATCATATAAACTTTGCCTCAATTTTTCGTACGTAAATAATTGAAAAATATAAATTTCTCCATGAAAAAAAAATATTGTTGTAATTTTTTGTATGCTACAAAATGAGATTCTTCCGTTTTAAAGAATTTTTAATCATTTCGAAAATTTTCGTTAAGTAACCCATATGCTTATTTAACGAAATTATGTAAAGGAAACACATTCAACATCATCGAGACGACATTATCCATGAAACCGTTAGGTCAATGACCGTGAAATTTTGCAACAGTAATCTGTATACTCCATGTGAAAACATCTTTAAATTGGATTATTATTTGAATGCTAATAAATTTAGTCGACCAATAAAATCGACTAAATTTATATTGTTAAAAAAACAAATACAAATCATTTAGATTTCGGTAATTTGAAATTTTACATTTCTAATTTACGAAATTTATTTAATTGGTAGTCAATTTTTTAATTCTTAAATACTAAAAAAAAAAAAAAAAAAAAAAAAAAAAATTCGATCTGGTTCGTTATACTTTATCGAATGTCTCTGCCTCATCCTAGTATATACAAGAAACTCGACAACCCGGAAAAT
Source organism: Rhorus exstirpatorius (assembly GCA_963564615.1). Classification (NCBI taxonomy): domain Eukaryota; kingdom Metazoa; phylum Arthropoda; class Insecta; order Hymenoptera; family Ichneumonidae; genus Rhorus; species Rhorus exstirpatorius. Next base: position 10,080,548 of record OY751320.1, read on the forward strand.
CTCTCGAGATAAATCTCCTCGTCTCGACCTATTTGAGATTAGAATCCTCTCGATTCAATCCACTCCGAGATAAATTCAGCTCGGATGGAATGAAAGTACGAGAAAACGAATTAATTTGGAAAGTGCTGGACCGAGTCCGAGCATTTTCATAACCTCTGACGTCATTGGGCTGACTCACTCGGTCAGCTGTTCACCATTTCATTCATTTTCGCGTATATATTTTTTTCTCTTTATTCCTTTCTATACTGCTCTTCAGGAATTTTCCATTTAAACTCAAACCGAAAGGAAATTCTCCGCGTCTTGTGGCCCAGGAGTAGCGAAACAAAAATGTGAACAAGGAAGAAAAGTCAAGGAACACAAAAAAATGTGATAAAAAATCGAGCAAAAGGATTTCAGGGTTTTTCAGCTTTATGAATTTTTTTTTCCTCTCACCTCTCTCTGTCTCGCTCAGATGGAAGCGAAGCGATTTCCATTTTTGCATTAAACATTACGAAATTGAGATATAATTTATTTTTTTACTACTCGATTCTTTTGGAAATCCTTACAATAGGAATTTCTCAAAGTTGCATTGTCGAAAAATTCGTAAGAATTTATTTATTTTTTTTCGAATAATTTTCTCGTCATACGCGTCAAGTTGACGGGAAAATATGTGTGCGTATGTAATAAAAATTATAACGGTGGAACGCAGGGAAAAATACGAATTTTCCACATTCCCTCAAAGTTTTCTGATCAATCGATGACGCGGGAGTTATAGGATTCATCGAGTTTCGTATTCCCCTTCTCGTCTTTCAATCTCGTCTATAGAAGTAAAAACGAGAGAGAGAAAGAGAGGGAGAAAGAGAGAGTCTATGGAACTTTGCTGCTCGTGCAAATACATTTTTCCACCTCTGCCTTTTCATCTGAGTAAATAACACCGAAGAAAACCAATCTCGTTTCCGGGAGTGTACAAAAAGTCATGAAAAAATTTCTCGAAAGATCTTTGTACAAGTTGTAAAAAATGTCCAAAAGTCCGAAAGATTGGACGAATTTTTTGTACTCAATTTTTTAAATTTAATTATTTTGTTTTAAATTAAATTTATCCCCAGCAAAAACCACACGTGGTTTTTGGGACCGCAAAAACCATGTATTTCTTGTGGGGCGAAAAATAGGTTTGACGTTCTAGGGTTAAATAATATTAGGGTGTGTCGAAAAAGGACTTTTCTTTTTCTTCGCTCCTACCACTCAAAACTTTGGGTTTTAACATGAAAGAGGTCCTCGTTCAAGGAGGGCGCTGTAGCTTGAAGTTTAGAGGTTACTCAACGAGGATTTAGGTTTCCCATCTAATTAACACGTAAAAAATATTGTTTTTCGTTCAAAATAATGTCAGGCAACCAGAAACTTGACGATGTCTGTGTTTCTTGGCTTATTTGAAAGCATGACTCATCCTCTAAACGACGATAGGTCGTTTTTCGACTTAACTTGTTCCAATTTTTTTTTACGCCACTTTTCGACCGCAATAGTCACTTTTTCAAGTTTACAAAGTCTCCAAGCTATCAATGAGTCCAAAATGAATTGCTACAAGTATTGATTACTGTTTCGAATATAAATAACCAATTTTTTGAATTGGTTGTTGTTTCTAATATAAATAACCAATTTTTTTTATTGGTTATTTACATTCGAATTAACAATCAATACTTGTAACAATTCAATTTGGACTCATTGATACCTCGGAGACTTTGTAAACTTGAATAAGTGACTATTGTGGTCGAAAAGTGGCGTAATAAAAAAAATTGAAACAAGGCAAGTCGAAAAACGACCTATCATCGTTTAGGGGATGAGTTATGCTTTCAATAAAGCCAAGAAACACAGAAATCGCCAATTTTGTGATTGCCTGACATCATTTTTGAACCAAAAACAATATTTTTTACGTGTTAATTAGATGTGAAACCGAAATCCTCGTTGAGCGACCTCTAAACTTCAATCATGTTGAAATTTGCATCGTTGGAATGCAACGAAAGGGGGCTTAAAAAAAAAATAAACCATTTCCAGTATTGTTTTAAAGTCGAAAATCGTTTGAACCTTTTTTTCGGTTTTTTTTCGCGACCTGGGGCCTAAATATGACAGTAAAGCGTTGACAGTGCTGGAAATTATTTTTATTTTATTTAAAAAACCTATTTTCGTTGCATTTCAACGATGCAAATTTCAACATCATAACTTCAAGCTACAGCGCCCTCCTTGAACGAGGACCTCCTTAATGTCAAAACCTAAAATTTTGAGTGGCAGGAGCGAAGAAAAAAAAATTCCATTTTCGACACACCCTACACAATATACATAAATATATATACTTTTTAATTTGTGTGTTCCGACGTTATGTCCTTGCGGGTCGTATTAACCTTCCCATGTGAACCCTCTTATCGCTCCACACCCGCACTTCACCAAGCTAACCTAACTACCGTAGCATCCACAGCAGCTGCTTTTTAGCTACACCGTATCGCATTCGCCGTGAACATGGGGAAACTGCGGAAATCCCATGACGATATACAGACACGGCCTTATTTTTACTGTGTTTCCGCGATATGCTGCCATTAGAATTTCAGTAAAACTGCCTCACGCTCGATAGTCGAGCGCGCCAAGCCAGTGCACGGCTAAGCGGTCACCCATCCAAATAGTGGCTTCAGCCATTATTGCTTAACTTGGGAGATCGCCAGAACCGCACACCGACCGCGCGTGTCCACTACCGTCGGGGGTAATATACACAAATATAAAAAATATATACAATAATGTATATTAAATATATTAAATTGAATTAATTAAATAAGCAAATATGAGAACTAACGGATGAGTGTTTGGATCGACGATTAAATTCATTAATTACGAAGGGCCGATAAAATGAAGGGGAGAAACGTAAAGACCGATCGGTGAGGGTGCGAAAATCGAGGGATAGTCATGACGCGTCGTTCATCAAAAAGACTTGACAATATTCTAACGAAATAAATATCTTTTGGCCAATTTATATTATTGCGACCAATATATAAATGAAATATATGCATTTTTTTTCAACAACTTGTAAATTCATGTCCGAAAAATCGTGTGGAAATAAAGATTCGTGAAATTTTTTGTATCAAAATAATTTTTAAAAATTTTCGTCATATTGTAAATTATTAATTGACAAAATTTAAAAAATTAAAAAAGCCTCTTCGATTAATCACACGTACTTATCGCCGTAAGATAAAATTCGACAATTTCCCTACAAAAAATATTTCACGATACGACAATATATAATTTCGTCCAACTATTAAATTATATTCCCCACGAACAAAATTATAATCCAAGTATTTTTTTATTTTCCATTCACATTTAAATATTGAATCAAATTAATTAATATTTAATTTTTATTTTCATAAAAATTCATTTAAAATTATAATGTAAATATATAAAAAAAAAATTATTCAATGTATGATCGAAATGGAAGATAAAATATATTTGAAATTTAAATTCAAACAATTAATCAATTTGATTGAAAATTAATTTTTATTTTCATGAAAATTCATTTAAAATTATAATTTAAATACGCACGCATATTTATTCCATTTTATCGCACAGTGAGTTCTCGTGTGCCATTGTATATATCAACGATATCGTAAAACTCGATCTCGGTATCGTATAAAATTCGAAGATCGCCGCGGTATCGTCGAAAAAAGAGTCCGCCACTGTATTACACTCCCCCGCTTACATATATCACGGAGATAAAATATAAGTAACGCAGCGGTACACAAAATATATTATCGAGGCAGGCAACTCTACGAGAGCCTCGCGATACTCGTATCGTACATATATATACGAACTACGAGGGACACGAAAGCAGAATGGTGGTAAATATACAGCTTGGTTATCGTGAGATCGAGAAAGCGCGAAACTGCCAAAGTTCTCGAAACACGAACGTACAATATATTATGTATATAAATTTGTGTTCTTACAAGAATACGATGTATACATGGCATTAAGTCTGCTGGTTGGAAGAACCGACTCAGCCCCAGGACGTTAACCCCCGAGATGTACACAGCTAAAATCTTCGATACAAAATCAATCCCCATCCCTGTAATCGACCACGCGAATTATATCCTCATAAACACTTGGTTTATACATTCATTCGGAAAATTACATGAAGAACAGAGCAGCAAAGTTTGTGGATTAACGGAAAAAAAAAAAACCCTCATAAATTAGAAATTCATATGAAAAATTTCGAATGACGGTTAAAAATAATTAATCGCTGTAAAAAATGACAGACTTATTTTTAAAAATGACAAAAGAAATAAATGAAAAATGATGAAAACGCTAAAATACCTTTGTTCTTTGTATCCTTGGCAGAGCCACCTTGCTCTCGGACCCTCATATGTAACATACGTCAAACGACTTGTTTCCCTCTCTCGTTTACCCCGGCACACGTAAAAACACGCACGAAATATCCCACCATTGTGTCCCAAAAAAAAACACGCACATACACACACACACACACTACACTCTACATGTCCCCCATGTATATGTATAAACGATAAATCGAGTTACGATTCTCATTCTTCGTTGCACGTTGATACTATAATAGGCCGATGGATTCGTTAATCTTCATCCCTATATCGACATTAATTTGATCACGTTCGTTTTTACGCGAATACAATGTTACGTATGTCTTGAGCTTCGAGAAACTTTTAGACTCGTTGATCGAGTACTTTTCTTCGCCGTGAAAATAACGTATTTTTTCCCCGTCCCCGAGTGAATTAAAAAATTTGTTTTTTTTTTTTCGTTCGCGTTTTTTGTATTTCGACGATTTTACCGAGAGAGAGAGAGAGAGAGAGAAAGAGCGCGCCCGGACAAAAAACGTCGTCGTCCGTTCTTTTCGTAACGTCCCGAAGGACTATCCGGTATAATCTCGACTTTTCGTTTCGTTTCCCTCAGACGAGAAAGACATGTATACATGCCCCGGTCTTCGGGTCGCCACTACCGAACCAACCAACCCCTCCCTGCTTCGTGTTACGGCGTGCGCATCGCACGGAAACCCTCTCACTGGCAACCGGCGCAGAGGGCATCCGGGGGATTGCGAAATTTTCTGTTACACGTTCGGTTTAGTTGAATTTCACGCCGTTAGATCGCGCCATAGCTGGGGAGCCTGTGGGATCGATCGACAGAACTTCGGACTTCGGGACGGCACTATTAGACGAGAGCTTTTCTCGCGTGTGTCTGACACGAACGCGAGCCAGAGAGGATGTAGTTGTGTCAGTGAAAGAGAGAGAGAGAGAGAAAGTTTGGCGGAACTGACACGAAAATACTTCGCGTGGCGCCATCTTTCGTGAAAAATATACAAGCTAGAGTAACGCGGAGTACGAGAAGAGACGGACGACCTTGGGCAACGACGATTTATGGGAAAATGAGGATTTGGGCTTTTTCGTTCTTTTCTCTCTTTTGGATGAATTATGGTTAATTTTTTAGGGCACTTTTGGCAGAGTGAGGCAGCCTGGCTTATAGCACGAAGACTCTGCATTTTTTTTTATCAGGGTAGTTTTATCAGGGAGTTATCAGGGTAGCTTTGTTACGATTATATATATATATATATATAGTGGTCGTTAATTTTTAACAAATACTTGACCCCCCTTGTGTAAATGTGTAAATTATTTCAGATTTTTAACTTCATGGGAAAGGGTACCGAAATCGATCTAAAATTGGAAGAAAGGTTTTTACTGGAGAAAGAAATCTGTCAATTTTTTATTTAAAAAAAGAACTATATACTTTCGAATCAATTTGATCAGGTTAGAAAAAAGTAGTTCTCTTCCGAAAAATTCGATAAAACTTTTTCTGGAAAATTTTTTTCTCAATTTTCAAGTAAAAAAAAAATTAAAGCTATTTTTTTCTGACCAAATCAAATTGATTCAAGAATAGTCTTCTTTTTTTTGTTCGAAAGTTGAGAAATATTTTTTTCCAGTACAACTTTTGTTTTCCACTTTTGAATCGATCTCGGTACCCTTTCCAAGCAAGCTAAAAATCTGAAATAATTCAGGAATTATTTTCCCATCATTATCTATCGACTCCAGGGGTGGCAAGTGTATATTAAAAATTAACGAACACCCTAATATATATCTATACATTTGTTCAGGGATCAAACACATCGGATACTGATTCGTTGATGTGGTGGTGGTCAATATATAAATTTTCATTTCAGAGAGGTTAACTGGGCTTGGGAACTTACCGATGTGATATAGTCGAGAGGACGAGGATATATACGAATAGAAGCAACGAATCGTTTGAATAACAAATAACACGATATTATGCATTATTCATGCTCCATAGTTGTGGCCTTGCTCTAACATTTCCATCGTCTTAAGGCCTATATTATATATACGATATACCAAGGGTAGCACGACTTTGATATTTAATTTTCCGAATCATGTATAATATAAAGCCTTCGTAGATACAGACTTTTGTTTAAATCCTCTTCCCCCTTGGGATGTGTTTATCGTTCGAGATTATTGTCCAAGAATTTATAAAGTTCATAGCGAAATTTAGAATATTGTCGGCAATGCCTATACTGTAATATACAATTTGTTGAATTAAAAAAAATGGATTTCATCATTTATATAATATACATATAGGTGAAAAGGCCAAGTGCACTGGAAATCGCTTAACTGTCCGCCGTTTGACTATCCCCTCTCCGCCACATGGACTGTCACACTCACTAATGCCTCCCCCCCCCCCCCCCCACTCTGTTGCGAACCTGTCCTGACACGAGCTCGCGCCTCTCCCCTGAGCACAGCTTTCGAGCGCTCTCCGACAGCGTGAGGGAAGACGGTTAACTGTCCGATTTCCTCTCCTATCCGCCATAAAGCGGACAGTTAAGCAATTTCCAGTGTATATGTAAGCTTTCAGGCTTTAAGATTTCGATTTTGCTGAAATTTTGATACGTTATTGTGTATGCCAATATATATAAATCCCTCAAATTTTAGACCTCCAGACCTTCCCGTTAACGAGCTACACATTAATGAATTTCTCCATTTGACGTACGCGATTGTGTTTCTTTATTTTTTAACACTTCCGGGCGTTGAAAAAAAAAAATAGAACCCAGCATGTTTTTTTTTGTAAAAAATCTGATCTTTTCGAATATAAAATTCATTTTCAGGTAGAACTTCAGCAACAGTTAAAAAATTACGTGTTTTTGCAAAAAAAAACTTGTTTTTTTCAATAATAGTGCGCGATTTTAATTTTTTTTTTTAATTTAATCGAAAAGCCGAGAATTTTTCAGTAAAGTTACCAAATTTTCAGAGTGGAATGACCATGGGTTCGCATCTGAGCTGCATTTATGGAAAACTTGTACACGTCGTCGTTTGATTGCTCCACCCGCTGAACTAAAGGACGCGTGTACAAGTTTTCCATAAATGCAGCTCAGATGCGAACCCATGGTCATCCCACTCTGAAAATTTGGTAACCTCACTGAAAAATTCTCAGCTTTTCGATGGAATAAAAAGAAAAATTAAAATCGCGCACAATCATTGAAAAAAACAGGTTTTTTGCAAAAACACGTGATTTTTTAACCGTTGCTGAAGTTCTACCTGAAAATAAATTTTATATTCGAAAAATTCAGACTTTTTCACAAAAAAAAAACATGCTGGGTTCTATTTTTTTTTTCAACGCCCGGAAGTGTTAAAAAATAAATAAAAAAACAATCGCATACTTAAAAAAATGGAAAAATTCATTAATGTGTAGCTCGTTAACGGGAAGGTCTAGACGTCTAAAATTTGGGGGATTTACATATCTTGGCATACACAATAACGTATCAAAATTTCAGCAAAATCGAAATTTTGAAGCCTGAAAGCTTACATACAATTGGCCTTTTCACCCATATATTATATATGATAATTATAATAATTTTTAGCGAGCAGTGGCCTAGTTGGTCCGACTCTGGACTGCCACGCAGGCGGCCAGGGTTCGATCCCGCGGCCGGCACCAATGTATTTTTCCAGATGCTTTTTCTGCGAGCTCGGTGGTTCGAAACCCACCTTGAATTGTAGGTTCTCACAAATACACTGGGCCAATAGCAATGAGGTTGCAAAAATCGAGAGAGAAAAATAGTTCCGTAAATGAACGGAAAAACTAAAATAGTGGGCCCAGTGTAATAGTGATATAGTGAATGAAAGTGTTGTAAAAAGCCGAAAAGGCTATGCAAGTAAAACTTACTACTACTAGTAATAATTTTTACTCCTATTATTATTATTATCGTGTCTACCTGGCTGATAATGTTCCAAGCCAACGACGACAAAATCGAATTGAAACCCATGCAGAAAGGGTCATAATATGCTCACCGTGAAATAGGAAGCAAAAGCATATATATAATAATATATTATACATAGTAGCATGAAAGCTCTCGGCTGCGATATAAGGACAATGCAAGGGTGACAAAAGACAGAGAGAGAGAGAATGGGAGACTGGCATAATAAGAGAAGGATGCGCTCGGTTATCGTCACCGGAGCACCACATCTCATCGCTCCACTGATAGATTTAATTCTCGCTTCTAACTCGAACAGCACACGCACCGCACGAGATATGTTCGACGAAGAACAAACGCGAACAAATGACGTGGCCCCGGAGTTGGGTCTCGAAATTCTCCGTTACCGGGCATTCAACAGAGAAATTCTAGCCTGGCATTCTGTCACTCGGTATATGAGTTATGCCATAAATCGAGTCTCATCGAGACGGCAATCTTTGGGTTATCAGTGACGCTGAATGCCATGAATTTTTGAGCTTTCAACGTTTTGATACGAGAAATTCGAGAAATTTGTCACAAGCATGTCACGAAATATCGGAAAAAGGATCCGGATAATTCGTGATCGACTTTCATTGGATTTTTTTTTTGTCCAGGCACAAGAGTGGAGGAAGAATAGACATAGGGATGGGAGAGAGTGATGGAATATATCAGATAATAGGGGAAAAATAGCCTCAAGGGACAGAGCGGAAGATAAATTTTGATTTTGAATTATTTTAAATGATTTTATTCGTCGAGCATGTTGGTGAGGAAAAAAAAAATTTGCCAACACAATATCTTTATTAATCAAGGATGATGGGGCATAGTTCGTCGAAGTACTAGGTTTAAAATTTTTTTTTGTGCTCTTCAATTAATTCCACTCAAAAAAGGTCCCCCATTGAAATGGCTCGTGCAATCGATTAAAAAAAATCTTTCGATCTTTGGTAGTCTATAATCACGAAAAGATCGATAATAGCACATTTTTCATATTCTCAATTTTGAGAAATAACCAAAATTCAAGATTTTCGTTCGTTTTTTTTGTTTGTTCGTTTTGGATTCGAGGAAAAAGTACAACAATCATTATTTCACGAAAATTTCGTAAAAAAAAAAATGTCTTCTTCACGATTTAGCCACGGAATTTTTAATTTCTCGTTCAGCCAGATCGAATTGAGGATTTTTGATGTGTAAACATCTTAGCGCTCGGTCTACGGTAGGGGCTAGCTGGGACTTCGAGCGTCATCGTAAGATCCGTGTCTATGTGAGCGCGTGAATGTGTGTGTGAGAGCGCCACACGGTGGGGGCTAACCAACACTACTATGTATAGGACATCGGCGCCGCGCAGGCGTGAGCAGCGTACAGCGCGCACCGTGGTCCGTGTGAGAGCCCGTGAATGTGTGTGTTTCGACAGCTGATAGCTGATGGTACGGGCTAAGATTAAGGAGGTACGACTAGTATGAAGAATCCAACTGACAGACTTGAAATTTTTATATGTTTTTGCCGAATACTTTATGCGCCTATTGCCAAAATTTGAGCTATATTGACCGTTTAGTTTATTCGTAATAAAATTGCAAAGTCGAGCAGTTTGAGTTACTAAAGCACGTCGTCTTATGGAGACGGTTAACCGGAAGTGCTGTGATCACGGTTTTGCTGCTCACGTATCCAACTACACCCGTTGAAAAACTGAAACTTGATAGATTAGATATAATAGATATTGTAAAAAATTGAAAAATTACTCTTCACCGTGTAGTTCTGGCACTACATCATAAAAAAGTTTCAATTTCCGGTTGTAAATGGTCAGAACGATCAAATAGCACCCACGGACTTAGCAACGTCGCGAGTAACAGCTGATGGGTTTCGGCGAACATAACCTAGCTTTGTTTTGATATTAGCAACGAAGATAGAGTCATCTTCGTTGGTCACGTATACCAACTTATAGCATCGCCAATGCGACGTTGCCAAGTGTTTACTTCAAATTCCATCGTGTTATTTATGGAGTTTTATTATTTATCACGTATCAATTATATGTTTAATTATCATTCTACCGATCGTATTAATTCCACTGAGGTAATTCAAGTCTATTTTAATAGGTTTTCGGCTGATTTTTTAAAATGTTTTTTAGTCCGTTTTTGTGGTAGACATGTCATTATTATTATGATGGAGACTACTATCGAGTCGTTGACAATCTAATTTTTCAGTTTTTATTAGTTCATGCGCAATAAATTAATCATTTACCACAAAATTTTTCACATTATAATCGATAATATGAATAATCAATGCAAATAAACATAAATCAGAACAGCTGTGGGTAAAATGAATTTAGACTTTTTTTTGACTCCAAAGAACTAGTCGTACCTCCTTAACCAACGCACGACCTCAATTTTCCCACACCAAACTGACGCGAGCTCAAATGTTTACACATCAAATTTCGTGAGTTCCAACGCCAACTCACACGTTTTTTTTTTCCCAGCGATATAGGAATTTAGTCATCCAAGCGGAGGGTTGCAGGAATGGATAGACGAAGAGAACAGGGGTGAAAATGGCGGCCAGAGGGTTGAAGAAGAAGAGGAGAGAGAGAGAGAGAGAGAGAGACAGGACGAAGGAAAATACATAGCGGTATATTCAATTTCCGAAAAGAGCGTCGAGTTTCAAGCGGATGATACGAGCAATCCTTACAGGCTTTGGCGATCGAGTTAGGTGCCTCAGGAGTCGTTTATAGGGTGGCAGAATGGCACGAGCCATCGGGCGTGCAGAGGCACGAGGGAGGATGAAAAGACGAAGACGAGGGCGAGACATGAGTTTGAAGTGTTGTGAAAACAACGCTTCGAGGAGAGAGGGGGGGGGGGGGGGGAGTTCTCAATGGAAAGAGGCCCCCGGAGTGGACGAATGCCAAAACAAGAATATACCCGGGAGAAAGAACGAAGAAAGGGGATGAACGTCGAATTATCATTCATATAGAGCATAATGCGGTGAAAAGTGAAAATTCACTGTTGGATGGTAAAATTTTTTATTTTTTACTTTCGGATTGATCCTAAGAGCTCTCGTCACGAGAAAATTAATTAAATATTCACGCGTCAGTCGTAATATTAGGATTCAACATTCTTTCGAATTGATATTTCAAGGGATGAAATTTGAATGACTTTTGTGTATCGGGTTCTTCGAGGAATTTTTTCGAGCGAAGAGAATAATGTTTGATAAACTTTCAAGACACATTGATAAGAATTAAATTCGAATCGATGAAAGCCGAATGAATTGTTTTTTTTTTCCTTCTATAAGGGTTGTTTGTTCTTCATACCGGGGCTTTCATGTTCCGAAATAGGATGCGGAGTAAGTTAATTCGGAGGAGGGAAAAATCGAACTCGCTCGGGTGAATCTAACGGAGATTATTCCAATCTGGCCGATTGCCAAATCTCTCTCGTTTTCCATTCGCGCAATACGAAGCAATCTGGGAGTTATTTCGCTTGCAGCGACAGAAAGAAATCTCGATCTCGACTGTACGTATGTATATACGTGCGTTAGTGTTTCTGTTCCGACGGTCGAATAGTGAATTATAATAATCGAATAGGATATTCGAATAATGTAATAGGACATTCGAAAAAGTGAAATAGGATGAACGAATAGCGGAATAGGATATTCAAATAGTTGAATCGAATAATCGAAAAGTCTATTAGAATAATCCAGTAGGTTTTTCAAATAGCGAAATAGGATATTCGCATATTCGAAAAAAATATTCGAATGGTCGAATAGAGTATCATAATAGTTGAATAGGATCTTTGAATAATCGAACAGTATATTATAATAATCGGGTAGGATTTTCGAATAATGGAATAGGGTATGCGAACAGCCTAATGGAATATTAAAATAATTGAATAGGATATGCAAATAGTAGAATAAAACGGCCGAATAGGATATTCGAAATAACCGAATCAAATATCAATGTATGTTATAATAGTGGAATAGGATATCCGAATAGTTGAATAGGATATACGAATAGTTGAATAGGGTATGCGAATAATCGAAGAGTACATTATAACGGTCGAATAGGATGTTGGAATAAGATGTTAAAATACATAATAGCTGAATAGGACATTGGATTAGTCGAACTTAATGCACTAATAGTTGAATAGGATATCCGAATAGTTAAAAAGAATATTCTAATAATCGAATAGTACATTAGAATAGTCAATAGTCAATACTTAATAGTCGAACGGAATATTAGAATATTAGTTGAATAGGACATGCGAATAATCGAAGATTACATTAGAATTGTCGAATATGATGTTGGAATAGTGAAATGTTCGATTACATAGTTGAATAGAATATTCGAATAGTTGAATAGGACGTTGGATTAGTCGAATAGGACGTTGGATTAGTCGAATGTAATGTTCGAATAGTCGAATAGGATATCCGAATAGTTGAATAGGATATCCGAATAGTTGAATAGGATATGCGAATAATCGAAGAGTACATTATAACGGTCGAATAGGATGTTGGAATAAGATGTTAAAATACATAATAGCTGAATAGGACATTGGATTAGTCGAACTTAATGCACGAATAGTCGAATAGGATATCCGAATAGTTAAAAAGAATATTCTAATAATCGAATGGTACATTAGAATAGTCAATAGTCAATAGTCAATACTTAATAGTCGAACGGAATATTCGAATAGTTGAATAGGATATGCGAATAATCGAAGATTACATTAGAATGGTCGAATAGGATGCTGGAATAGTGAAATGTTCGATTAAATAGTTGAATAGAATATTCGAATAGTTTAATAGGACGTTGGATTAGTCGAATGTAATTTTCGAATAGTCGAATAGGATATCCGAATAGTTGAAAAGGATGTACGAATAATCGATCAGTACATTAGAATAGTCGGGTAGGATAGAATAATATTTGAGTAGGATGTTTTGATAGTGGAATAGGATTTGCGCGAATTGTCGGATAGAATGTTCGAATACAGTCGAATATGCTGTTCCGATAGCATAGTAGAATGTTCGAATAGCCGAATAGGATATTCGAACAGTCGAATTTTGTACTAATTGAAAAAATATCCTTATGTAAAATACATTTCGAAAAATATTCTGCCCTGTTGAATTTTCCAAGCTAAAGTAAATCAGCGTAAAAGCCGCATTACGATCGTTCGAAACTCAATAACAATGTAGTCTAGGATGTCACGCGGAAATGCAAGACAGCCGCGAGACGTCACGTACGCATAACCCACGAGCTAATTAGGACCTCTCGAGATGTTGCAAACATTTTCTTCGTTCAACTCGAGCGTTTACTTGATTCAATCGAATTAATCCGAGGGAGAATGCGACGCGTCCGCACGACACTCCTGAGTAATTGGAGACTCTCTCTTTCTCTCTCTCTCTCTCTCTCTCTCACTCTCTCTTTCTCTCTCGTATGTATAAGCACTCCTATAGAGGAAAACGTGTTTCAAGATGAGATATGACGTCGTACGAGGGAAACAGAGAGAGAGAGAGAGAGAGAGAGAGAGAGAGAGAGAGAGAGAGAGAGAGAGAGAGAGAGAGAGAGAGAGAGAGAGAGAGAGAGAGAGAGAGAGAGAGAGAGAGAGAGAGATGACGAAAGCAAGCTGTGTGTAGCACGTGGCAAAATTAGCCTCGCAAATTTTGTCTAATTAAAGGCCGTTAGTGAAAGCGCGACGAATTCTTATCTCTCTCTCTCTCTCTCTCTCTCTCTCTCTCTCTCTCTCTCTCTCTCTCTCTCTCTCTCTCTCTCTCTCTCTCTCTCTTTCTCTCGCGAGATTTTGGCGACCCCCTTCGAGCGACGTGAATACGTCTTACGAGCCTACTACTCTGTGTGTCACGCTTGGTGGAGACAAATGTGCCACGCGATATTTGAGATTCTCTTTCTCTCTCTCTCTATCTCTCTCTCTCTCTCTTTCTGTATAACGACTCCGCAGCTAGACAGACATGTATGCCACTCGAAAGAACGTCGTCTTCATTCGCTTCAATCACCTCATAATTCATCCTATTTCGCTCTCGACAATATGACTTCGAGATTCTCGTTAAGAAAATATTGGAAAATTCACTCAATTGCAGAAACAATGAAATTCCTTCATTCGTTCTCGTTTCATTTGATTTTTAATTGTTTGAAAATTGTTTCACTAAGCTCGTTGTCTATAATCACTGAATTCGATTGGCTTGTTATGTAAACACGACAGGATAATGATTTTTTTTTTGTACGTTTAAGTGTGGAGAATTCAAAGAATCGATAATTCAGAAACAAGAAAATGTGTTTTTGGTTTATTTCATCTTACGTTTTTTTTTTAATTTAATTTTTCTTTAGGTTTCCGTACCCAAATTGTGCAAGAATGTGCCAAAACGTCGAGAAATTACATCGAGAAAAAATGTTCGGACGTGTGTGTGTGTAGCAACTATGCAAAATTGAATCGTCTGTAACTCGATAACCGGTTGAGCTTAAGCGCTGCGATTTTGGAATTCGAGTAAAGCTTTATTTACTGTATTTTTTTTTTTTTTTTTTACAAATTCATACGGTGACTCAAATTTTGTCATTTTCAATTTTGCGATATCGTGCTAATTTTTTTTTTTTTTTACATAAATAGTTTAGCATCAAAGGACGGTTGGTATTGAATTTTGCGAAAATCGATGGAGTGGTTGGGCAGGGATTTTATGAAATTTTCAATTTTTCAAAAAAAAAAAAAAAAAATAAAATAAAATAAACTCCCTCGAACTTCTGAAAATTTTCAGATATCGTGATAATTTTTTTTTCCATCAATAGATCATTGAAGGACGATCGGTATCAAATATGGCGAAAATCGATGGAAGTTTTCGGATTTTATGAAATATTCAATTTTTCGAAAAAAAAAAAAATGTCTGCAAACGTCTTCCCCAAGTTTGGAGATATCGTGCTAAATTTATTCACATAATTTGGACTCATCGATCGGTAATACTGCGGTATTATTGAATCCTTCAATATTACTTCGGTATTATCGAGGGATGATTTGAGTTTAGCCAAAATCGATGGAGGTGTGAGGATTTTATGAAATTTTTAACTTTTTTTTTTCCTGAAAATCTTTCGTTAAAATTTAAATAATACACCGTTGAAAGCAGCGTGCAAGTTTTCAATTTGGAAAATTTTTGTTTTTCACCGACGAAAGGCAAACGGAGATATGCGATTGAACATTCCAAATGTAACTCTGCACCGTCGAATCTATCTTGGACAGCATGCTGTACATTCGTCGATATTGCACGCGATGCACGGTGTATATACGTCGATTGAACCGCGTGCATAAATCCTCGATAGGTGCATCTCTAGTCATATCGATCATTTCTGAGGTTCGAGGGAATGTTTTCGTCTCGCGGCTTATGCATGTATTACCTATATATCGAAAGGAAAACCCAAAATGCTTCCGCGAGGAAATTCATTATTGGCTTTGTCGGCTCGGAGTGATAGCTCTCTCTTTCTCTCTCTCTCTCTCTCTCTCTCTCTCTCTCTCTCTCTCTCTCTCTCTCTCTCTTTCTCTTTTATGCTCGTCGACGTAACTCTGGTCTTTCGACGTAGGAAAATCTCGTTAGTGTGACAACCATCGATCCAATATCCAATAAATCCAATAAATGAAACGCGGTATAGAAATATTACGAGCAGGAAAAAACCAACTTATGCAACGAGCCTTTATGAACTTTCAAATAAAAAAAAAAATTATAATAATGATGCCAATAATAATAATAATATTTACTATTATTATTAATAATAATAATCATAATAATAATTATTATTATTAATAATAGTAATTATTATAATATTTACAATTAAAAATAATTATTATAATTTAAAAAAATAATAATTATTAATAATAACAGAGATGGGGAAATTACTTGAAAGTACTTTAAGTAAAAAAGTACTGTAAGTACTTGTAAGTACTCGTGTATTCCCAAGTAACAGGTACTTCAAGCGCTGAATACTTGAAGTACTGAATATTTGAAGTACTCGAGGTATCGAGTACTTGAAATACTTCAAGTGTCGAGTATCAAATACTTTTCAAGTTTTCAGGTATACATCTCGTAAGTTCTAGTACCGATATTTGATTTCTTACGTACTCTTTGAGCTCATTTGATTTTGATTCGAGTACTTTTTGTATCAAAACATATTTTTACATTGTGCAATTCACTCAGATTAGGCAGATTGGAACAGAAATATCTAAACGAGGAATTATAAATAATAAAAAAAAAAAAAAAATAGCACTGACGATTGTAATTAAGATTTATTTATCTTCAGGTTCGAAAAAGAAAAAGTAACGAAGATAATACACGGATCGTTAATAACGGAGCCATGCCATTGACAAGGATATCGTAAGTATAGCGTAGCTTGAGCCTTTGAACGATCATTCCTTACAATCTTGACCAAAAAATGTCGCAGAACGTTCCTCAATTGTATCGTCAAAAACGTTATAGTACATGCAATCATTGGCGAGATGTACATTCAAGAGTACTTGGTACTTGGTACGCGAAAAAGTATTTGAAGTACAGGAAAGTGCTTGAAATTTTAATTCCAAATACTTTAGATAAATGGCATGTAGTTGAAATTTCAAGTACAAATACTTGAAGTACAGGTCGTGTACTTGGAAAATTGAGTACAGTAGTTGAAATAATTTTTCAAGTACTTTGTACTTCAAGTAATGTACTTACAGGGTACAGGGTACTCGAAGTAATTCCCAGCTCTGAAGAATAATAATCGTACTTGGTACGCGAAAAAGTATTTGAAGTACAGGAAAGTACTTGAAATTTTAATTTCAAATACTTTAGATAAATGGCATGTAGTTGAAATTTTAAGTACAAATACTTGAATAAGTACAGGTCGTGTACTTGGAAAGTTGAGTACAGTAGTTGAAATAATTTTTCAAGTACTTTGTACTTCAAGTAATGTACTTACAGGGTACAGGGTACTTGAAGTAATTCCCAGCTCTGAAGAATAATAATCGTACTTGGTACGTGAAAAAGTTCTTGAAGTACAGGAAAGTGCTTGAAATTTTAATTTCAAATACTTTAGATAAATGGCATGTAGTTGAAATTTCAAGTACAAATACTTGAAGTACAGGTCGTGTACTTGGAAAATTGAGTACAGTACTTGAAATAATTTTTCAAGTACTTTGTACTTCAAGTAATGTACTTACAGGGTACAGGGTACTTGAAGTAATTCCCAGCTCTGAAGAATAATAATCGTACTTGGTACGCGAAGAAGTATTTGAAGTACAGGAAAGTACTTGAAATCTTAATTTCGAAATACTTTAGATAAATGGCATGTAGTTGAAATTTTAAGTACTGATACTCGAAGTACAGGTCGTGTACTTGGAAAATTGAGTACAGTAGTTGAAATAATTTTTCAAGTACTTTGTACTTCAAGTAATGTACTTACAGGGTACAGGGTACTTGAAGTAATTCCCAGCTCTGAAGAATAATAATCGTACTTGGTACGTGAAAAAGTTCTTGAAGTACAGGAAAGTGCTTGAAATTTTAATTTCGAAATACTTTAGATAAATGGCATGTAGTTGAAATTTTAAGTACAAAAATTTGAAGTACAGGTCGTGTACTTGGAAAATTGAGTACAGTAGTTGAAATAATTTTTCAAGTACTTTGTACTTCAAGTAATGTACTTGCAGGGTACAGGGTACTTGAAGTAATTCCCAGCTCTGAAGAATAATAATCGTACTTGGTACGCGAAGAAGTATTTGAAGTACAGGAAAGTACTTGAAATCTTAATTTCGAAATACTTTAGATAAATGGCATGTAGTTGAAATTTTAAGTACAAAAACTTGAATAAGTACAGGACGTGTACTTGGAAAATTGAGTACAGTAGTTGAAATAATTTTTCAAGTACTTTGTACTTCAAGTACTGTACTTGCAGGGTACAGGGTACTCGAAGTAATTCCCAGCTCTGATTAATAATAATCGTACTTGGTACGCGAAAAAGTATTTGAAGTATAGGAAAGTGCTTGAAATTTTAATTTCAAATACTTTAGATGCATGGCATGTACTTGAAATTTTAAGTACTGATACTCGAAGTACAGGTCGTGTACTTGGAAAATTGAGTACAGTAGTTGAAATAATTTTTCAAGTACTTTGTACTTCAAGTAATGTACTTACAGGGTACAGGGTACTCGAAGTAATTCCCAGCTCTGAAGAATAATAATCGTACTTGGTACGCGAAAAAGTATTTGAAGTACAGGAAAGTGCTTGAAATTTTAATTTCGAAATACTTTAGATAAATGGCATGTAGTGGAAATTTCAAGTACAAATACTTGAAATACAGGTCGTGTACTTGGAAAATTGAGTACAGTAGTTGAAATAATTTTTCAAGTACTTTGTACTTCAAGTAATGTACTTGCAGGGTACAGGGTACTCGAAGTAATTCCCAGCTCTGATTAATAATAATCGTACTTGGTACGCGAAAAAGTATTTGAAGTACAGGAAAGTACTTGAAATTTTAATTTCGAAATACTTTAGATAAATGGCATGTAGTGGAAATTTTAAGTACAAAAACTTGAATAAGTACAGGTCGTGTACTTGGAAAGTTGAGTACAGTAGTTGAAATAATTTTTCAAGTAGTTTGTACTTCAAGTACTGTACTTAAAGGGTACAGGGTACTCGAAGTAATGCCCAGCTCTGAATAATAATAACAATAATTATTATTATTATTTTTGTATCATTTACAAAACTTACCTATCATGATCGTGTCCATACGATGGATTGACCCTTCTCGCGTATAGCGAAGCACCACCCTCGGATAGATAACCATCGCAGATGTCGGACAGTGTTCTGCTACCAACGTTAACGCCACTCCGCAATACTTCACCGTCGCTGAGATAGCCGGAAGCGATGTCTATGTCGTGATAATCCTGGCCAACCTGATGATGCGACGACGAATGAAGTATCGCGTATTGACGACCGTTCGTACGACTCGGTAATGTCTGCAAGCATCTCGCGCCCGGTGTATAACCGCGCAGAAGTGGCTGCATCGGCTTAACCGTCATTTCAGCCGTCTCCTCCTCGGTCACTGTGCCAATAACGCATACCGAACTGTCCGTCAGTACCTGTGAAAAATATAATACGCGACATTAAAAATTCAATGATACAACGATCGTAGATCATCTTGAACTTTGCCCCACGAATTGAGCATGAGATCCGTTCGGTTCGTTAAAAAAATTTCGACAAAAATTTCCGTGATTGCTATCGTTTTTTGAAAATTTTGCACATATCGGCTCGTAATTAGCAAATAGGCCAGGCGACAAGGGTTATTTGGGTACCGAATTTGGCAGAAAACGCTCGAGGGATTGGGATTAAAAAAAAAAACAAAATTCTGAATTTTGCAAAAAAAAAAAAAATTTCCAATATCGCTCCAACTTTGGCAAATATTTGGCTATAGTGGGCGAAAGCTTTGCGCATCGGTCATGGGACAAGAGTGCACGGTATTGAATTTTATGAGAATCGCTCGAGGTGTTTTAAATAAAGAAAAAAAAAAAAATTCAATCAACAAAATCTGTAATCGCTTCAATTTGCGTGAATTTTATGATATCGAGCTTCTACTTTTGACACGAAAATAATATTTTTAAGCTTGATCGGCATTAAATTTATCAAAAATCGGTAAACAAAAATTCAAGTTTTATGAAATTTTAAAATTTTTCAAATGTTATGGGAAAAAAAAAAAATTGTATTCGTTATTTTATCTTTGTTGAAATCGAATGTAGAATAAAAAAAACATGAGCGAGATGATATAATGAGGAAGCAATGTGCAAATTTCTAATTTTCAAAGTTTTTTTGAAAAAAAAATATATTCTTTTGTCCGTATAAAGGTACACGTGGGGATTTTGTATTCAGTCGACTAAACGCAATTTCATTCTCGACTGTAGCTTTTGATTTTCTTTCATAGATAGTGAATTGGAAATGCCAAGCTGTAAGCTAATACTGAAAATTGTTAAAAGGAAAATTTAACAATTAGTTGAAGAATTATGAGCCGTGAAAAACGAAACATGTCGAAAAAGGCAAAAATTAACTGCATTTGTAGGTCCGCATATGTGCGTACCATTCTAGCCCGTTAAAGAGTACCCAAAATTTCCTACAGTGCACAAGCATCACAGCTGCATTTTTTATAAATGAAAAAAAAAAACGTTAGTTTCGACAGAAACTTTCCCAAAATTTACTCATTCCATCGCCAAATTTCTTGCCCTTGCTCTTATTTTTGTTTTACTTCATCGTGGAGGAAGCTTTGTTTTCATGATGAAATTTTTTTTTTTTTCGAGATTTTCTGGTCAGTTTCATTTATACAGTTGTAACTCGAGAATGCCTTGAGCAATCGTGCCGAAATTTTGTGCACAAGTAAGAGAAGTTACCCCTATGGTTTGTTACAATTTTTGTCAAATTTAATCAGAAATTTCAGACGTCATATAGAGTTTCGAATTTTTCAAACAAAAAAAAAAGTCTGTACTCGCTCGAACTTTCGTAAATTTTCACCGATCTGGTCGAAATTTCTTACATAAATAGGCTAAGGGAGAAGGTTATTTGGTACTGAATTTGGTGACAACCCATCGAAGGGTTTAGGATTTATGAAATTTTGAATTTTTTGAAATTGTAAAATTTTTTTATGAGAATTTCAAATTTAATGGAAAATTATGTTCACGTCAATTTTGTGGGAATGTACCACTATCGAGTCAGCACTTTAGGCATAAATAACCCGGGGGACAAGAATTTTTGGTACTGAATTTGAAAAGATTCGCTAAAGAATTTGAGGTTTCTCAAAATCTTGAATTTTTCAATATTTTTCTCGAATGTTTATCGAAAATGATATTCTCGCTCGAGAACTTTCGTAAATTTCCTAATATCGAGCGGGCACTTGCCACAAAAAAAAAAAAAAAAAAAGCCACGGGGTCACCAAATAATGTCCGTTAAAATGTTAAATGTATCAGAAGATCCATTGACATCATTGTGAGGAATGATTGTTCAGCGGTATTGATTTAGCCAAAGAGTGACGAACAAATTTTCCGCAGTACCGTTTGTTGTAAACTTGGAATTACTTTGAAGCAACACTGAAAAAATTTTTTATACAATACTGACATGTTTTCCTCGCGTTTAGGGCCTGTAAACGAGGAATAAAGCAGTACTTTTAAGTCTTAGGATTTAAAAATGTACTGTCAAGTCCTAGGACTTAAAAGTACTTAAAAGTACACTTTTAAGTAAGACTTTAAACACTAGGACTCAAAAGTACTACGCTTTGCTCCTCGTCTACAAGCCCTAAAAGTATTAAAAGTCTTAGGACTTAAAATTACTTAAAAGTTCTAGGACTTGAAAGTACTTGAAAGTCCCAGAACTTAAGAGTACTTAGAAGTCCACTTTTAAGTAGGCCTTGAAAGACTAATATTTAAAAGGACACTTTGAAGTAGGACTTTAAAGACTAGGACTGAAAAGTACCACTTTTTACTCCTCGTCTACAAGCTCTAAAAGTATTAAAAGTCCCAGAACTCAAAAGTACTTAAAAGTCCACTTTTAAGTAGGCCTTGAAAGACTAAGATTTAAAAGTACACTTTTAAGTAGGACTTTAAAGACTAGGACTCAAAAGTAACACTTTTTACTCCTCGTCTACAAGCCCTAAAAGTATTAAAAGTCTTAGGACTTAAAATTACTTAAAAGTTCTAGGACTTGAAAGTACTCAAAAGTCCCAGAACTTAAAAGTACTTAAAAGTCCACTTTTAAATAGGCCTTGAAAGGCTAAGATCTAAAAGGACACTTTGAAGTAGGACTTTAAAGACTAGGACTGAAAAGTACCACTTTTTACTCCTCGTCTACAAGCTCTAAAAGTATTAA
Source organism: Rhorus exstirpatorius (assembly GCA_963564615.1). Lineage (NCBI taxonomy): Eukaryota > Metazoa > Arthropoda > Insecta > Hymenoptera > Ichneumonidae > Rhorus > Rhorus exstirpatorius. Next base: position 10,102,653 of record OY751320.1, read on the forward strand.
ATGTCCCAGAACTTAAAAGTACTTAAAAGTCCACTTTTAAGTAGGCCTTGAAAGACTAAGGTTTAAAAGTACACTTTTAAGTAGGAGTTTAAAGACTATGACTCAAAAGTACAACTTTTTACTCCTCGTCTACAAGCCCTAAAAGTATTAAAAGTCTTAGGACTTAAAATTACTTAAAAGTTCTAGGAATTGAAAGTACTTGAAAGTCCCAGAACTTAAGAGTACTTAAAAGTCCACTTTTAAGTAGGCCTTGAAAGACTAAGATCTAAAAGTACACTTTCAAGTAGAACTTCAAAGACTAGGACTCAAAAGTACCACTTTTTACTTCTCGTCTACAAGCTCTAAAAGTATTAAAAGTCCCAGAACTCAAAAGTACTTAAAAGTCCACTTTTAAGTAGGCCTTGAAAGACTAAGATTTAAAAGTACACTTTTAAGTAGGACTTTAAAGACTAGGACTCAAAAGTACAACTTTTTACTCCTCGTCTACAAGCCCTAAAAGTATTAAAAGTCTTAGGACTTAAAATTACTCAAAAGTTCTAGGACTTGAAAGTACTTAAAAGTCCCAGAACTTAAGAGTACTTAGAAGTCCACTTTTAAATAGGCCTTGAAAGGCTAAGATCTAAAAGTACACTTTTAAGTAGGTCTTGAAAGACTAAGATTTAAAAGTACACTTTCAAGTAGAACTTCAAAGACTAGGACTCAAAAGTACTACTTTTTACTCCTCGTCTGCAAGCCCTAAAAGCTCAAAAAACATTGTAGTGTTGTATAAAATATCACGTGCACCACGGAGCTAGGACTTTCAACTTCTTGCACGATGTTTTCACTGCTCGGCCTTACAAGTGCCGCTTTACCTCCTTGTTACACAATTGAACTATTGAATCATTGAAATTTATTTCCTGGATAAACCATGCCAGTGTAGAAATATGCAAATTTCCTTTCTCATCATACATTTTATCTCGCCCCAAAAACGTTACATCCATGAGAAATCCAAAAATCCAAAAACCTCACGGAGAAAGTGAGCAAGAGAGAGAGAGTTAGCTTCGCGGTCGAGTACAATGAAGGAAGCAAAGTTGAAGCTCCTAATTTTCACGTTTTTTTGTTTTTGTTTTTCTCTCTCCCTAAAACAGCTGCATCGCAACACCCGAAGGCTCCCCTCTGACTGACCTTTTCCATATGCTCGAAATTCGTATCGATCTTACGATTCGGTATGGTCTTTATCTCGCTACCGCTCTCGCTGCTAGGTCGATAAATAACGCTGCTGTCGCTCGAGTTGCTCTGCCCGGTGCTGTTTGAATTACTGTGCGAGCTATCGGACATGAGATCGGATATGCTTGGCATCGGTGATACCATGGCAATCGTATTCGGATCCAATTTACGATGCAACGAGTCAACGCCCTTGAGTTTCGCGGTATTCGATATATTCGTCATACCGATGTCCTTCTTCTGCTGCTTCGTCGTTCCTTTCACGAGTGCCGTTGGTTTTGGTATACTCGAGCCCGGACACTGTCCCGTACACGTTGCGCTCTGTCCATGAACATTATTTTGTCCCGTACACGTCGTGCCATTCGCGCTCGACGCCGTTTCAATGGAAATTTCATCGTTCTTGAAAATTCCAAGCTGCTGTTCAATCTCGTTGATCGTTTCGCCTTGCTGACCCGACGACGTATTCGTGGATTCGCGATCATTGGAATCAAAAATTTCACGCGTCTCATCGCTGCCAAGATTACTCGCAGGATTCCTCGACGAGCGTGTTTCATGATTATCCAATGAAATTTTTGGATTTTTCGCATGAGCCTCGTGGCCAAGCTTAACCGTCGTATCGGTCGGTTTTTCCATTGAAAAATTTACATTCGTTCGATTCATCGTGCCGATTGTTTTTTCAAAGTTCGTCGTTTCGTGCTCCGGGCAGGATGAATCGTCGCCGAGACTTGAAATTTCGTTGCTCGGCCGTCTTATGAGTCCGTTTGAATTCACCGATAATCCATGATGCTCATGAACATCTTTGCCGATACCGTTCGACGATACTTTGAGATTTTGCTGATTAACTCTTGGATCATTTATCTTGCTTGGTAATTCCATTTTTGGCCTCGCAATGGCTTTTTGCTCGGACTTTGGGCTTGATATGATTTTCGTTTCTTGATATACTTGCTGCTGTTGTTGCTGTTGTTGAAGTTGTTGTTGTTGTTGGAGTTGCTGTTGTTGTTGTTGTTGTTGTTGTTGATGTACAGCCAGGGATGAATTTGACTTTTGCAATTGACCCGTTTGCTTAAGAAGATCAAAATTATTGGCTTTTTTATCATTTGCGGAGATTTTCGTGACCGTATTGGCAATTTTGCTCGACAATTTTCCATCATCGAGCGTCGCAGAACTGGCGTGCAACAATTTTTCCGTACCTTTCGTACGTGCTATTTTGCTCTGGGACTTTGACGATTGTTCCTTTCTGCCGCTCTTCGGGCTCGCCTGTTTCGTCGATTTAGCCTGCAGCTTCGTTCTCAGCGCTCTCGTCTTCGGCGATTCAATCTGTATCCTCGTTTGTTCGCACAGCGAGGTCGAACTGTCCGAGTGCTCGGAACGCGCCGATGAAAAACCCGACGAGCTCGACGTTCTCTTCGAAACCGCCGACGAGGCCTTGCATCGTTCCGGATTTTTTTCCTTATTATTGAAAAGCTTGAATTTGTCGAGAACGGAATTTTTATTCGTCTGCGGTATCGGCGAAGCGACGGGACCCGAATACGGTGATGACGACGACTGGGGCGCCCGTAGACCACCCGGACGTCCGACTGTCGAGGCCCGAGGACTGAAATTCAAGGGAAAATACCCGAATATATATATATATATATATATATATATATATATATATTAGACTGTTTCAAAATAAATCGATAATTTTTTTTTTTGCTTTACACAATCTTAAACTATACTTGGACATCAAAAAATAATCCTCGCGAAAGGAGGGGCCGGTCCTTCAAGATTTAGAGGTATCTCATCGGACTTTTGTCTTTTTTAATTTCGTTAATACGTAAATAATTAATTTCATGGATGGAACAAATATTTTTTTTTTCCTAAAATGATGAATATATTCCAAACTTATGTATAAATACTGCATATACTAGAAAAAACGATCTTGATGATCGCAGCAACCATTATCGGTCGATATATACGTCGATAAATGCAAAAAAACAAAAAAAAAAAATACAAGAATCTCCGTAAAAATGAATTTTTTATTATCGTCAATAATCTTAAATGAATACATTCATTGATACGCTGTTACGATAATCATTTTCGGCTACAAAAAACTTGACTTATTGCAATTGGGGTATTTTTTTCTATGGTCTTGAACTATTTGGAACAAATATTGTTTTTGTTCTTCATTTTTAGTTAACAAATTATTATATTCCTCGACAAGGGCTACTCCACGTTCAGCTGAATCATTTACTACTTTCATTTGTGAGAAAACCCTTAAGCACGTTTGAAAGCTTTCAGTAGATTCCCATTGTTTGAGAGGCTCATCCAGGAAATCATGGGGCAATTCACATTGTTGAAGTAAGCGCCTCGACTTTTGAGTGATGAAATGACTTATGTCAATTTCAGGCAGTGTTTGACACTCGCTATCACTCAGGGCAATGCGCTTTTGATTCTTTGATGTACTCTCACGTGTCCTTAAGGCTATTAACATCTTTTGTTTCACATCCATAAGAACCATTGAATCGAAAAACGCTAATAAGCCGTACTAACCATCCGCTCCGTCGGTAAAAAAAATCCCTGATGTATCGGTTGCGAAAAATGCGTTTTTATATGAATAAATATATGTTTCGAAACGTCGGGTGATTATAATAGAATTATGTTTTAAATGAAAATCATTCAGGAAATTAATTTTTACGGGGATTTTCGTATTTTTTTTTTGTTTTTTTGCATTTATCGGCGTATATATCGACCGATAATTGTTGCTGCGATCATCAAGATCGTTTTTTCTAGTATATTCAGTATTTATACATAAGTTTGGAATATATTTATCATTTTAGGACTAGAAAAACGTTTGTTCCGTCCATGCAAATTAATTATTCACGTATTAACGAAATAAAAATGACAAAAGTCCGATGAGACACCTCTAAATCTTGAAGGACCGGCCCCTCCTTTCGCGAGAATTATTTTTTTATGTCCAAGTATAGTTAAAGATTGTGTAAAGCAAAAAAAAATTATCGATTTATTTTGAAACAGTCTAATATATATATATGGTTTTGCATCATCCGGGGCTATTTTTGCTTCCCCGAGGGAGCTTTGGTGACGATGAAGAACAAACAAAAAAGCAATTCGATTTTTCAATGACTTCGAAGTGTCCGTAAAACGGCCCCGAAAATAGTATTTTGAAAAAAAATGTCCGGACTTGTGTGTGGAAATCCAGACTGCTGTATCTCAAGAACGGATTGACCGAACTCGCGGAAACTTTGCACACACTTCGATCATTCGTTCACATTTTCGTCTGCTGCAATTTTCATGGAAATCTCTCAAAGGGTCTACGATTGACGAGATTTTTAAAATTACAAAAAAATATCTGTGATCGCTCTAACTTTCGTAAATTTTGAGAGGCATCGTCCGAATTTTTATTTCTTTATTTTTTACACGAATAGAGTGTATCATCGAAGGACGGTTGGTATTGAATTTCGCGAATATCGCGTGGAACGTTTCATGTTTCATGAAATTTTGAATTTTTCAAGAAATTTTTGCCAACAGCTCTCATTTATCCAAGATAATATGAGAGATTTAGGTAATACATAAAAACGCGTTTGTCTTATGAAAGGTTCAATATTTAGAAAAGTTTTAGCAGCATGAATTAAAAAATGAAACTGCATATATTATAATGGAAAAGAGCTGCAAGTCGAAACTTGCAAATTGTTTCTTTTTAAGGAGTTTGGGGAAATTTGAAAAAAAAAAAAATCTTCGTCTGTTTGAAATTAAAGACGAACGAGAACATTGATTTTTTTCGTTTCAGGATTCATGAATGAGAGACGGTTTACGAAAATCCTAAATCCAATGAAACTTCAATCGAATTTATTCAATGATTTTAATATTCGAAGCAAGTTAAAAAAATGCAAAAATAACACAATAATATCCTGTCCCGTAGGTTTTAGTTATAAATAATAAATCCTGATATTATTTTAAAAATTCAACATTTCTAAAAATTTGAACCCTTCAAACGATTTTTGTCAATCTCAGTGGCATGCATTCCAGGCCTATAATCTATCAATGTTCAAATTTTTATCTCGATAGCCAAAAATTTGGGAAAATTGGAGGAGCTGTTTGAAAAATTCAAAATTCCGCAAAATAAAAAACGTTCCCAAGCAGTTTAAACAAAAATTTGCAGTTAACAAAGAGGGGTACATGATTCATTTATGCACCAAGTTTCGGCTTGATTGCTCATGCATTTCTCCAGACAGACGGATTTAAATTTTCGAAGCAGGAAAACACACATACGTCCGGACATTTTTTCTAAACATAATTTCTCAATGTTTTGGGAAATTTTCAACATACTGGCATGAAAATCTCAATTTTTTGTTTGTTTTTTTTTTTCAAGAAAAGAAAGCTTCCTGGATGAGGAAGAAAAAAAAATACGACTCGTACGAGGAATATTTGACAGGTTTTTTTTTCTGTGAGAAAAATAAAATAAAAATTACCTCGGTGTGGTGGCGGTTGGTTGGCGATTCGTCGAGCCCTGACTCCTCGGTTGTGGAATGAAGGAAAGCGCCTGGGGTGGCTGCTGTTGACTCGGGCTCGTGCTCCTCGAGCTGCTTGCACTGCCAATACCACCGTTTCCGTGCTTCAGTCCTGCTGAAACGATAAACCAACGAAATTCTATTATCTCAAGACTCTCTCTCTCTCTCTCTCTCTCTCTATCTTTCTCGATTTGATGGTGCATGAATTTTCGACGAGAGTGTCGAGCATGATTGTAGGATCAACCTACAACCACTTACTTGTGTAAGCAAACGCAAAAAAGACCAGCAGGACGAATGAAAAATTCAAGAGTTGCAAATTGAAGCCAGCACATTGCTTCATCGTAATTTTCAAAATTTTATAAAGCTTTTTCCTTCATCTTGCTCATAAAGCTCCCTCTATGAGCAAGTGAGTTTTCTCAATTTTTACTTTCTCATCGAGGATCTTCGTGAGCGAGATAAAAAAAAGCTCCATAAAATTTCGAAAATTTGAAATTTCATAAAATCTGAACTCCTTCATCGATTTTTGCCAAATATAGTAACCAACCGTCCTTATTTAATGATAATCTATTTATATATTTAAAAAAAAAAAAATTATCGCGATATCGCAAAATTTTCGGAACTTGTAGAGAGCGAGTACGACCATTTATCGAAATTTTTTTCGAAAATGACAAATCCTGAGTCACTGTACGAATTTGACTAAATATTACAGCAAATAAAAGGGGTTTTATGCTTTGCTTGACTGCGAAATTGCAGTGCTACAGCTCTCGATCGGGTTTGAAAACATTCGCATTGAAAAATAAAAAATTAAAAAATTTTCCCCAAAAAAAAAAATATAGCTACCTCTGTGAGGAAGCAAAAGGATCAATATCGGGATGATGTCGATTTTAAAAAGTCTATTAAAAAACTGTATTTTCAAGGAATGAACTCAAAACTTCATTTTACATTTAAATCGTAGTCGAATATGAAAAATCAAAGGTCCCTTCGATAAAACTTCTTTATACGATGAATAATTCTTACGTAAAAATCGATTCAATAGAAAAATACATTTTTGGATCTACCGGGTGTAGAATCATGCCTAAAAAGTATAGTGAATGTTTAAAATCCTATATTGTAGATTTTTCAATGAAAAAATCGTAATCATAATTATCGCCTGCCAGACAATTAAAACAAATATTTTCGATTTTAGTATTTCGCTAGTTCCCCCGAATAAATAAATCGCAAAAATGTGGAAATACAAGTGCAACGTTTATAGAGTATACCATAGACAGATCGATAAGTGCAAAGTGCATGCGACGAGTCATCAGCAGTTTGATTCGATAGTGTCTCGTGAGAAAAATGCTGTTTCGACAATCAAAACGGATTGTGTTGGTCGGGTCTTTGGGCACCTTTGCCAAGTGTTCGAGACGCGATAAAAGCAATACCAGCGGTATTACTCGTCTCGGTACTGGCCTATATATATTGGATATACCTTTGTATACGTTTATTGTATGAGGCATTCTACTTCAAGGCAAACTATCGTTGGATCTCCACACCATCTTCAATTTTTTGATTTTTTCTAATGACATTTTTATTTAAATCCCATTTTTTTTTTCAATTCAACATTTTTGCTTTGTAGGAATGAAAATAAAAAAATCGAGCTTTCAATGCCGATGTGTTTAAAATGTGCCAAAATGTCCAAAAATCACATTTGAAAAAAAATGCCCGGACTTAAAAAATCCAAACTGCTATATATCTCGAGAACGGATTGATCGATCTCGCTGAAACTTCGCACACACTTCAAGCATTAAACCACCTTTGTTTGCTATACTTTTCGTTAAAATTTCTCAAGTGGTCTAAATTTTACGAGATTTTGAAATTTTCCAAAAATGTCTGTGATCGCTCTAACTTTAGTAACTTTCGAGGTATTATGCTATTTATTTTTACATGTATAGAGAGTATAATCAAAGAACGGTTGATATTGAATTTGGCGAAAATCGCTCAGAGGGTTTATGTTTTATGAAATTTTGAGTTTTTCAAAAATGTCTGTGACAGCTCGAATTTCCCGAAATTCCAAGATAAATTGGGCTAATGTGTTTTTCCATGAACAAAGTATCATTAACAAAAGTTTGGTATCAAATTTCGCAAGAATCCGTGAGAAAGTTCAGATTTCATGAAATTTTGAATTTTCCAAAAAAAATGTTTCCGACAGCTCTAATTTATTCAAATTCTGAGAGATCTACCCGATGCATAAAAATGCGTTCATCTTTCTTATGAATTATTTAATATTAAGAAACATTTTGGCACTATGAATCTAAAAAAAAAAACTGAAACAACATATGATGAAAAGAAGAAAAAAAGCTGCAAGTTAAATCTTGCAAAATGTTTTTTTAACGAGTTTGAGGACATTTGAAAAAAAAATCTTCGTCTCTTTGAGATTAAAGACAAACGAGAAAATGCATTTTTTGTTTGTTCGAGGATGCATGGATGAGTGACAGTTTAAAAAAATAATAAATCAAATGATATCTCTAAACTTCAAGCGAATTTATTCCAATGATTTCAATATTCAAAGCAAGTCCAAAATATTACATAAATAACAAGTAGCAAGTTTGATCAAAATTAGACATTTTTAGTAACATGAATGTAGAAAAATTGAAATTACAAATGATGAAAAGGAGGGAAAAAGCTGCAATTTACAAGCTTCAACTTTTTTACCGATATGACATTTTTTTTTTAAATGGACTACGTGCATCAATCGTGATCGCTAACAAAGCAGGAAAACCGATTTCTCGAAATCCCAAATCCATTCGCTTTAAATTCCTATATTGAATTACTTGTCAATTGAAAAACGAAAATTTTGAGATCGGAGCTTCCGGCTAAAAAAACAGCTCAGGACGGAATGCCTCATATAGTAAATGTACAGTGGGATTTGAGTTTATGCGGTAACACAGACAGGGATGTACATCGATGTATATGTACCACGTACCATATAGTGAGGGCAAAGGTCGTATATAAACCGCGCGGGATAAGCTTTAAAATGGATGCACGAGACTCGAATATCCTCCATCATTTTATACACATAATTTTTATCTCTCGTGATATATTTTCAGCGTTTTTACAGGTTTTTCGTAGGCCATAGACGGGTAAAACGATTTTTCCGTAAGAATAAAATTTTTAATGACACGAAAACGAGCTTTTTCGAGAACCCGTCAATTTTTCCATCGGAAAGCTTTTTCGTATCTATTATTTGTTTTACATGTACTGGTGCAATTTTTTTTTTTTTTCAATTTCAGTTCAGTTTGTTCGGAGCTCTCGGTGTGACGAGAAAAAAATATTTTGAGTTTGACGAAAGAGTGATTTTTTATCTCTTGTGCACATTTGATAGACGATTCTTTTAGATTTGCTTAGCGAGAATATATTTTTAGAAGGGAATACTTTTTTTTTTCGTGACAAATTCGATTGAGCTTGGATTTTTCAAAAAAAAAAAAAAATTTCAAAATTTGAATAATCTCCTGGAATTTAATTGAAAGAACATACTCGAAGATTGGCAGAGTATCTTACACTCGACATTCATGGCACATAATTCTACATTCGCTTTTCATTAAAATACCCTCCAGCGAGCCCCGAGTTACCAATTTGCGTCTAAATAACTGCATAAATTGCATATTCATCACTGCGATGGGCGATCGTACATTGAAATAATTGCTTTTTCACTCATCTCTCATTCACTTCGCGAATACTCGTTTTATATTGGACATTGCGGGTCCGATGAAACGACGATTGACAGCCTCATTGAGCAAATACAGTTGGTGGCTGTTTCTCTGTACGCAGCTATACATACCGATCGTTTCGGGCCAGGTCGACAGTCTCGTGATTATTAATTTTGCTTTTAATGTTGTTTTGACATGCTTTGCAAAAATAAAAATCGCGAGGGTTACAAATTTTTCAATTCTGCCTGGATTTTCCTATTATTTATTAAAATGTTTATCATTTTTTTAACTATCACGGGACCAAGTAATGAAAGTCGCCATATGCTCTAGTAGATTCTCAGTTTACCAAAAATTTTACCAAATAATTATGCAATAATAATAAAAATAACAGTAGTGTCAAGAACAAGAGTGTCAAGAATAATGGTGTCAAGAATAACAGTGTCAAGAATAATATTGTCAAGAACAATAGTGCCAAGAATAATATTGTCAAGAACAATAGTGTCAAGTACAGTAGTGTTAACAACAATAGTGTCAACAACGATAGTGTCAAAAACAATAATGTCAACAACAATAGTGCCAACAAAATAGTGGTTACAAGAATGGTAGTAACAGCAATAATAATAACAAAAACATGAATAATCATAATAATAATAATTATTATTATTACTACTACTATTGTAGTATAATAGTAATAATAATGTCATTCGAAGGTGTTACTTTCGTTTATTTTTTAGTTTATAATTATACCGAAAGTACTTTTTTCCATTTTTTTAAATTCCAAAATTGCCTCAGTGATAAAATGTGATTTTTGATAAACGAAATGCAAATTTCGAATCGACCGAAAATAGAGTACACACGGCTCGTTATTTTTGCCTCTTAAATTCGAATTTTTACGAGACCGAGATAAATCGAATATTTGAAAGAAAGGAAAAAAAAAATGTTTTTGAATATGGAATTTTCTATTCAGCCGTGCACGCGACGAACAAGTAGCCCATAAATTCTCTCGCGATTGTACATATATACATAAGCGAGAGATATTTTTGCGACTTTTTTTTTACATCAGCGACGTTCGATGGAGCATGTGTGTTGTTACTCATGGAGTTGCGGTTGACTCAATTTATACATCGAGAATCCGTCGCCGGCTACTGCAAGCTTTCGCGTTCGTTCGAAGCTCTTGCCCGGTGTGTCTCTACGACCTACGGATATTATACTCCGGTATACATGTACACGATGTTTACGCGTATGTACGGAGATTTATTATAACAGCATATACTACTTAGGAGAACCTGATCTATGCAGCCACGTTTTCTTGGCTCGGGTTGAACGCGGTAAAAAAAAAAGCCCGGTATGAAGTAAAGAAAACAGATGGATAGTACATAAATTTACGTACCTCCGAATATCATTTGAATTCCTTGTTAATTTTTTTAAATCGTTTTTTTTTATTTCGAAAAAAAGCAAATTAATCGAACGAAATTTAACAAATTGTAGAAGGAATTAATTTTTTCTGTTTCAAAATAAAAAATATCGCACTATATAGGTCACCCTCAATTATGTCCACAACGAACCGACAATTTTTTGTAAAAAAATTTAATATTTCTTTTTTAATCATAATTGAATAATTTGAGGCAAATTATGTCTGAAAAAATTTGGGGCAAGTGTTGTCAAAAAAATAAAGAATTAACCGAAATGTCTTCGGGGGATTAACTTTGTTGATAAAAAAACAAAATTATTTCATTGATAAAATCGAAAGAAAAAGTGTGACCAATATCGTATCATTCCATAAAAATAATAATAATAGCATAACAATAACAAAAATATTAATAGTAATAATAATAAAAGTAAAAATAGTGTCAAGAACAATAGTGTCAAGAACAAGAGTATCAAAAACAATAGTGTCAAGAATAGCAGTGTCAAGAACAATAGTGTCAAGTACAGAAATGTCAAGGACAATAGTGTCAAGAACAATAGTGTCAAGCCCAATAGTGTCAAGAATAATAGTGTCAAGAACAACAGTGTCAAGAGCATTAGTGTTAAGAACCATATAGTATCAAGAACAATAGTGTCAAGAAAAATAGGGTCAAGAGCAAAAGTGTCAAGGATAATAGTGTCAAGAACAATAGTGTCAAGAAAAATAGGGTCAAGAGCAAAAGTGTCAAGGATAATAGTGTCAAGAACAATAGTGTCAAGTATAAAAGTGACAAGAAAAATAGTATCAAGAACGGAAGTGTCAAGGACAATAGTGTCAAGCACAGTGGTGTCAAGAATAATAGTGTCAAGAACAACAGTGTCAAGAGCATTAGTGTTAAGAACCATATAGTATCAAGAACAATAGTGTCAAGAAAAAAAGTGTCAAGAGCAAAAGTGTCAAGGATAATAGTGTCAAGAACAGTAGTGTCAAGAATAAAAGTGACAAGAAAAATAGTGTCAAGAACAGAAGTGTCAAGGACAATAGTGTCAAGAATAATAGTCTCAAGCACAATAGTGTTAAGAATAATAGTGTCAAGAAAATAGTGTCAAGAATAATAGTGTCAAGAAAAATAGTGTCAAGAATAATAGTGACAAGAAAAATAGTGTCAAGAATAATAGTGTCAAGAATAATAGTGACAAGAAAAATAGTGTCAAAAACAATAGTATCAAGAACGATAGTGTCAGGAACAATCGTGTCAAAAACAATTGCATTGAGAACAATAGTGCCAACAACAATAGTGTCACCAACAAGAGTATCAACAACAATAGAAAACAATAGACGAACCGACAATTCTTTGTACACTAATTTAGTGTGACTTGTTTTTTAAATAAAAATTGGACAATTTGAGGCAAATTACGTATGAAAAAAATTGAGGCAAGTACTGTCAAAAAATCAAAGAATAAACCGAAATGTCCTCGTTCGATTATCTTTGTTGAAAAAAAAAAAAAAATTATTTCATTGATAAGATCGAAAGAAGAAGTGTGACCAATTTCGTATCATTTTACGGAAAATCTATGATTCTACAATGTTTGAGATATATTTTTTTTTTAATCTTGACTCGTTTGAGAATGACAAATTTATCGTTTTCACGTTTGTACGGTGATGAATACGTAATTTTTTTTTTTATACTCGCTGAGGCTTTTTTTTCATACACACGTAATCGCATCGGATTTGACAACAATGGTCCAACAATGGTCTGGGGACGAGAGGCCAAAAGGGATGAGATTTTCTCTCTCTCTCTCTCTCTCTCACGACCTTTTCTCCTTTCGAAGTGCGATAGAAATATATACCAGTGAGAGACCTTAAAAGCGAAACGTGACTGGGCATATATAGCGGAAAATAGAAAGAGCCCTTGTCAAGCGTTTGAATGATTCATCGTTGGAGTCACAGGACACGAGCAATCGATCTCGCGTTTATCGCGTATATAACTCCGGCGCGAAATTAATGGGGCCCACGCTCGTTGAATTCGCGATCGGTATACAAGGATTTTCGGCGCGGTATACAAGTGAAAGAGCGAGACATAACGCTAAACCACCTGCTGGACCTGATGTGTGGAAAGTTTGAAATTACCGCGAGTTCTCATCACGAAGGAAAACGATAAGTGTTCTTGCAAAATAATAATAATAATAATAATAATCGTGATACGAATTATTTTAAGATAATCATCAATCGCCTTTTGGTATTCAATATAATTCATATTCTGCATTACAAGTTATCGAAGTTCGATGATTCAAAGAGGAATCAAAGAAACAAAAAAAAATATATAATTCGAGAGGTGATTAAAAAAAAGTGTTTTACCTCAAACGAAGAGTACCTTCTCTTTTGCCTTTTCCCAAATCAACGATGAGATATCCGATATTTCGTATTTAAATCCAGTATATCGCGAGATCACGCTGTCACATTTTTTATTTTCATTTTTTTCTCCAGCGCATATCAGAAATTCATTAAAAACGAAAAATAACACGAAACACAAAAAACATTTTCCCAATCCTATTTTCAAAAATATAGAAAAAATAGGATGATGATTAACGAAGTTTCAAAACGAAGTACCGCACGATTAAACTCACGCACAAATTTGCGCGAAATTACGAAAAAAAAATAATAATAAGAAGGATGTAAAAAAGGAAATGATTTTTTAAAAACTACTAAAACATATCCTCAAAGGAGAAAAATAATTGGGATAATCTAGAGGTGTGAAAAATGCACAGCCTCTGGGAAAGCTGACGCTCGTACAATGGATCTAGTCGATGTATCGCGGAGTGCATTATTATCGCGAATAACACCGGGGATATTAGAAGCAAAGTATTCAAAGTGCATGTAACGAGAAGCAATGTGTACCGCACCGTGCACGACTTTTCGTACGACTACGCACATTAGAGATTTATTCGTTCGATGGACCGCTTGCTCGCCAATATATATATATGCATATCAACGCTATGCCCACCATTCGACAAGCAAACTTTTGTACATGTATATATATATGTATGTATTTACACCCCACTCTTATTAACAGCCACATCAGCCTTATCTCGGCTCGATATTTCTATCTTTATTTATCCGTTTCTTCGTCACTCTCTCGCCATCTCTCGGCGTCTATCAGTCTCGCATCTTTCTCTTCTCACCAGAAAACACTGAGTGCAATATCGTTATATATATATGTACTTGCTCCGGCTCCGGAGAAATGATCTTGTATAGGTTGCGTCAAAAGTTGATAATGATCAATGATCAACTTTGATTCGTGATTCATTATTTTCGTATTTTCGTGAAAAAATGTTTTCTTACGTGATTTTCATACCAGAAAGCTTAAAATGTGTCAAAATGTCGAGAAAAAAAAATTTTCAAAAAAACTCTGTGTGTGTGTGTGTGTGTGTGTGTGTGTGTGTGTGTGTGTGTGTGGGTTGGCCTTTGAAAATTCAAACCTTTATAACTTAAGAACGGTTTGAGACACATCACTGCCTTTACGTAGACAGATAGAGCAGTACATCCCCTTCTTTTACTGCAATTTTCGTCAGAATTTCTCAAAAATCACAAATTTAATGGCATTTTGAAATTTTAAAAAAATTTCCATAGTCGCTCAAACTTTCGTAAATTTTGAGATATCGGGCTATAAATTTATCCACACAAATACAGGTGAGGGTACGAAAATCTTTGACATTTAATTTGGTGAGAATCGTTCGAGGGGTTTAAATTGTAAATTTTTTTTTTTAATTTTCGAAAAATTTCTGTTAACGCCTTGACATTCGTAAAATTAGAGGTATCGAACCAAAATTTTGTACACGAATAGGCTGGATTATTAAGATTTTTCGTACCGTATTTGGTAAGAATCGCTTAAGGGGTCGAACTTTTATAAAATTTGTGAATTTTCGAAAAACAGCTAAGATCGCTCTAGCGTTCGTAAATTTGAAGTTTTTTGGTCGAAACTTCTTATATAAATCCATTATGGGACAAGGATGTTTGATTTTGAATCTGGCAGGAATCGCTTAAGTGATTTAAATATCATGAAATTTTGAAAATTTTGAAAAATATCTGTGTGATCGCTTTAACTGTCGCAAATTTGAGATTATGAACCCAAAAAAAATGTACGCAAGTACGCTAGGAGACGGGATATTAAATTTCGAAAAAACAACTCGAGTTTAAAAAACAAGGGTGCAAATTGGAAACTTGCACATTGCTTCCTCATTACAAAGCTTTCTCGATGAGGAGACCAAAGTTACGAAAGCCATCTACACATTTACGAAACTATACGAAAACCATCTCCTCGTAGAGCTAACTTTGTAACGAGGGTTTGTTTTTCTCGTTTTCTTTATTCTTCAACACAGTGCCCTAACTTTTCGAAAGGAAATATATATTTTAATGCCAATTTGGTTAAAATGTTCCAAAACGTGAAGAAATGAAATTTAGAAAATAAAGTCCCTGTGTGTGCGTTTTAAAAACCCTGCAAAGCTCAAACGTCTGTATATCTCGTAAACTACCGAAGCAATCTTAAAAAAAAAAAAAATTTCGCACACAACTTGAGTATAAGACCCCCTTAGTTTTTAAAAATTTACCCCCGCAATTTATAACGGTTGTGTCCCACTCGAGATGATTTTTAATTTTTCCAAAAATGTCAAGTTGCCAAAAATTTTACGCGAATAGGTCAGGGAACAAGAACGTTTGACATTGAATTTGGCAAGAATCGCTCAAGGGATTCGGATTTAAAAATTTTTTGAATTTAAAAAAAAATCCCCACTAGCTCTGACTTCCGCGAATGGTTGGCTATCGGGCCAAAATTTTGTACATCGATGGGTCATAGAACAAGAATGCATGGTATGTAATTTGAGAATTACTTGAGAGGTTCAAATTAAAAAAAAAAAAAAATTGAATATTTTAATGAATTTTTCAATCTATCAAATGTTATTGAAAAATTTGTTTTCGTCATTGTATTGTTATTGAGATTGAATGCAGAAACGAAAGCGTGAAAATTCGAAAATTTGCACTTTGCTTACGCATTATTTTATCTCGCTCACAAAGTTTTTTCTATGAGGAAGCCAAAATTGAAAAACTCGCTTGCTCATGGAGGAAGCTTTGTGTGCGAGACAAAATGATGGCAACGTTTATAATTTGCACGCTTTTTTTTTTTTGTTATTATTACACTTTTTTTAATTTCACAGTGTAAAGTTTGATTATTGATAAAAAGTAACTATCAATTTTTACACGCCCTGTAATTCATTGATATTCGTACGTCTGTGCAAAAATTGCACTTCACGCGTATGTATGCAACGAATCTCGTAGGGAGCAAATGCATTCCCGGTCTCTCTCTCTCTCTCTCTCTCTCTCTCTCTCTCTCTTTCTCTATCTCTCTGTCACTGTCTCTCTCGGGCGTTTAAACGTACAAGCCTTTTTCCTCGACTACCCGATACGCGGGTTGGTGGTAAATACTCGTTTGTATCTCACACGATGTGTGCGAGTACACACAAGGGATTGACAGGCCAAGGCGATTAAGTTCAGTGGTTCTCGCGATATATATATATATATCGCTCCTCAAGTTTGTATCTAATTTCGTATCACCTGTGGACACTTCGATATAAATCCGATAAAAAGAAAAAAAAATAAAAACATTTCAATAACTAGCAAGAGACTACTGACAGACATAATTTGAATGTAAATGATGATATAGAACGATTATAATTCATTATGAGATACCGCGATTGATTGATGAAAAGATTGAATGAATTACGTAATAGGAAAATTTGACATTTCTTCCTTATAATTTTTTCTTCTTCACCAGAGCTTTTGTTGTTGGTTTGGGTTGAGCTTCCTTCCGGAGAAAGCATTGTGGAAAAGGGAAAATTACTAGGTAATAATTGGAAAGTTTTGACTTGGCATTTATTAATTTTTTTTAAAATTTAGTCCCTTCGACTTTAACTACTTTTTTAAAAATATTTTAAGCTTTTAAAAATTCAAAATTTCCTGACACCGTAAACCCTTCAGCGGTTTTCTTCAAACTTAACATTAGGTCAGAGTTTAGGCTAGATTACTCGAAATTTTTATAATTCAGATTACCTACCTTCTCTTTTTTTTTTCTTTTTGTAAATCAAATTTCCACACAATCGCATAACCTATTGCGATTGAAAAAAAAAAAAGATTTAAACTTTAGTTCGAAATTTCAGATTTACAGCTGAAATCGTTCTCGAATCAACATTCATTTTTCGCACACCTTCATCGTAAATTCCATTCAGCCTAGAATTTTTTTTTTTTTCAAGCACGAGAAATAAATTTTATTGTACCGAAAAGCTTGCTCTATGATGCAAAAAATAAAAATAAAAATGCACAAGTTACCGATAAATTAATACGTAGAAACAAAATTTACAAGATTTATAAAATTTTCGTTATTTTCTTTCCCAAAAAGTGCATCTATCGTTAATTGTACCGGCATAAGAAAATAACGGTGTGTCATTGAAACGTGGAAAAATCATGACGAGGGACTTTGTGGATAAATAATTAAAAAAAAAAAAAAACCGGTTGAGAACCCACGAGTGAACTGCAAGACCGTAAGAGAGCCCGAGACTTTCGAGTTCCCTTCGAGAGTGCATACTGGCTGTATGGAATCGAAGTTTACGGTACCGAGCTCCTCAGCAGCCGTAGGATGGATAATCTTTTCACAACTACAGGATACAAGTACATTATACATTTGCATATACCATATAGTTATATGTGTTAAATCCTTGGGGATCTCACGTCTCTGGAAACGTTCGATAAAACCGCGAAATGAATAGAAAACGGTTCGATGAACATCCTGTTTTCATTTCGTTTTATTTACTTTTTTTTTATCTCCTTCTTACCTCGTCCTACGACGATTTCAAACCGCTAACGTATCAGTAGGTAAGGAGTGTATCGTTCAGACTCCGATCAACCGTAATAATACCGGACAACGACGAGCATGATCCATATAGCGAACAATTATCGAGCTCCACGATTACTCTCCGGTGGCCAATCTATTCATTCGTATATATATATATATATATAATGTATATGAGTTATATACGTCGCACTCTGACGGGATTGATCCAATTGAGGCTAGGCTCAATTGGTCGTTGCAGTTGATATGCAGTTGTCATAGAATGCGATAATGAAAATATTTTACTGCACTCTTTTAATCATTAAAAATGATGTTGTTTTATATGAAACAATTTTGACCCATCGTTCAATTAATTGGGATTAAAGTATTCATAGAAATCTTTCGATGTAATATTTTTACAACGATTAAGAGTTGTCGAGATTTACACAGACGAGAACAAAAATTTATTCATCGATCATTCAATGATTTTATATGACCCAAAAAAAAAAAAATGGCGTTGCGTTCACAAAGCTCCTTCTATGATCGAGGCGGTTTTCAATTTTGGCTTCTCCAAAATTCTAGCCAAAATAGTCCAGTCATTCTAACCAAAATAGTAGGTTCATAATGCAACCTTCTACGGAAGCGATTTCGCTTTTGGAAAAGGTTCAGGGGTGTCTCCTGAGTGTAAATTCAAGTTGGCAGAACTTGGGGAATGGGAGGTCAAGCTTCAGCCGCCATTTTGGAAAACACGTTTTATCAAATATCTCGTGAAGCGTGCATTGTGCGACGAAAATAGCGAAGATCTTTTTTTAGATAATAAAATTCTCTACAACTTTCATTGGAAACTTTTTTCTGTATAGTGCATGGTTTTTTATTTATAGCGTGGCAAACTTTTCCAAACATCACCATTTTTACTGTTACATCAAAATTTTTGGAAAAGTTTGCCGCACTATGAATCAAAAACCGTGCTATATATAGGAAAAAGTTTTCTATAAAAGTTGTAGAGAATTTTATTATATATAAAAATGATTTAGACTATTTTTGTCATACGATGCACGGTTCACGAGATATTTGATAAAACGTGTTTTCCAAGATGACGGCTGAAGCTCGACCCTCCCGCGTCCTGCCAACTTGAATTTACACTCAGGGGACACCCCTGAACATTTTTCGAAAGAAAAATCAATTCTGTAGAAGATTGCAGAAAAATGGCTAGAATGACTGGACCTCGTAGAGCAAGTTTTGTGAGTGAGATAAAATAATGAGGAAGCAATTTGCAAATTGCACGTGTTTTTCGAAAAACCATTTCACTAATGCAATGGTTCACTATAAAGTTTCATGATTAAATTGAAAAATTTCATCACATCTGAAACCGTTTACAAAATCTGAATCACTCGATCGATTTACGGTAAACGCCAGTAAACCAATTATCTTTTCATGATATTCTAATCATCTAAAATTTAATACGAATGTAACAGCGCTAACGGGAATTTTTTAAATTAAGAATTTTATAAAATTAGGATCCTTTGAGCGATTCTCGCCAAATTCAATGACAAGCATTCTCGTCCCACTAGCCTATTTGTATGAAGAAAAGTTCAGTCCGATATCTTAAAATTTGCTGAAGTTGGAGGGATCATGGAATTTTTTTTGGAAAAATTTGAAATATCATAAAATTTGTAATTTTCGAAGAATTTTAACGAAAATTGTTGTGAGAGAAGGTACTGTACTGCTCTACTTATGTACGAAAAGGGCAGCGGTGTAGCTCAAACCGTTCTCAAGTTACAGAGGTTTGAATTTTGCAAGGCACGCGTACGTTCACACGCATGAAAATCGCGAATTTTTTTGTTTTCCATTAAAACAAAGCTTCCTCTATGAGATAGCCAATAACAATTAAAAGTCATTTATGTTAGATTTACAGAGAAGAATAATGATTTATTCATTGATCATTAAACGATTTTAAATGACCAAAAAAAAATGGTTTTCCTTTCCGCGTCTTTATTTTTTCCCTTTTAATTTTACCGAAAAATCCACCGTTTTCGATTACACTTATCAATAAAATTCCAAGATGCATTAATTCCAATCTTGAGTTCCCGTTTCGCAAAGTAAACCCGAAAAAAAAAAACATATATATATATATATATATATATCGCTCCGGGGGTGTCAACTTTCGGTTGTCTCATGATCATGATATCCTCTTCTCTCGGGGGGTTTTTTTTTCATCCCTTTTTTCTACAACGTTTTATTTTATCCTCCAAACGTCACGAGACGTCTCGTGTTACGGGTCTAACGGAGATGATAGCCCGAGATAAAAAGTGGATGAAAAAAAAGCAGCCATGGAGAGCAGTTGATGTGGCAATGCTCCTGAGAACAAGAGGATAACATTGTGGACTCGAAGTGGCTCGTTTAGAGCGATATCACGATCACCGGGTTAACCGTCTCACGAGAGGATTTTCGTTTAGACTCTCGCGACGAGTAAAAATCGCCTCGATCTTCAAAAGGATCTTATGGTATGGTATTATATTATAAGTAAGAGAGAGAGAGAGAGAGAGAGAGAAAGGGAGAGAGAGAAAGGAAAATGGAGAGGGTAAGGCTCGAAATGTCATGGAGGAACGATTGGAAATGATCAATCACAATTTTTTTCCGTTTCTCAAGCTATAAAGTACCCCAGTACTCGATTCAGTGGCCTCGGCATCTACTTCGTGACTCCGATCCCCAAAGAATTAAAAAAAAAAAAAAAATTTTCATCTCTTTCAGTCTCTCTATACTCGCCGCATTTATATACCACTCCAATTTCAAAGTCCTCGCGTTGTGGATAACGAAATGGATATGATCATTTGCACTCGTGATATTTTTCTGCCCGCAGGGTTTTTCGTATTTTTTTTTGGTTTCTTCTTTCAATGCCCCGTTTCGTGAGATCCGAATATTATTATTTGTATTTTTATTTTCTGGTAGGATCTTCACAGAAGCAATGTCATTTATATTGAGAGCTCGAAAAGCGCGGATTTGTGATTTTGTTCAAAGCGTAAGATCGGGGAATCTTGAGTTTTTTTTTTTCGAATCAAACTTAAACATTTTACAACCATTGCAATCAATTGCAATATGCGTCAACAGCGACAAGATTCATCTGATCTTCATTCGTCAGCTCGCTTCTTTCTTCATAAAAATTTGAAGAAATTTCAGTCTACTTTTTCCATCAAATTTTATTCGCTTCGACAAAAAGGATTCGATTCCCAATAAGTGTCACACTGACACTTAATGGAAATTTAAATAAAAAAAAAACAAAAGCCTAAACTCTATCGATGGTTAATGGTTGCTCGAACTGGATATGGTTCTCTTGCCTCCGTTCTCGTTTCTTTTTTTTGCATGAGACAGCAAATTTCCAACGTTTCTCCTTGAGAAAACTGCTTCGATGCTGAAAAGATTCTCGGTGCAACGAGGAGGCGACTTTTTCATTCATAGGAAAAAACGTTCGAGCTATTGATCATTATCAATAGATGGATCATTATCATGATCCATCGCTGCGTTTGAAATTCCGCCCTCTCTGGGCCGAGCAGCATCGCCAGCATCAAAAAGACTTTGATGGAAGATCGTGGAAACGGTTTTTCCTCCACCGGGGCATATCAAACGCGACGAAAGCGTTTCACCTTTCTATATATACATATATCGACGTGTAAGCGCGATTCATTTACCTTTGGAAGTCTACGCTTAATGGACGAGAGTTCAAGGGATCCGGGGTCAACGAAAAAGAAAAAAAAAGTCTTAAAAAATCCATCTATCTGTATAGATGGGTGTATACTTAGAAGTGGATAGATGGATAGCCAAAGGATTTATTGCTCTCGCGGGGTCAATGATCCTCATGGCATTGTACTATAGTTCATTCGTTGGTAGGGGATTACGGTGGCATTATTGATTGTACAAGATTTCCTCGTGGATATATATATATATATACAATTCTGATTAATTATTCAGGTAAAATACACTGCACCGGACAAACTATGACACTCAAACGGACTTATCCGAGGCAGTTAGTGCCGAAAATAGACGACAAGTAATGTCGAGCCTGGATTTCCTTATATAGTAGCGTTTCTACATTGAGAGATAAAAAATTATAATAGGAAGCGTGAATTTATGATTGAAAAAAGACCGCAATTTCATTTTTTTTTTTAATTGACAGAACAAATTGAATAGAGAGCACTGATATATATGTTAACTGGGATGGAGGATAGCTATGCTAGCGAGTATACCCATAGTGCGAGTCTTAGAAGACCTGCCGCGGCCATCTTTTCGGACAAAAGCATAGGAATCTGTCGGACAAAAGCATGGGAATCTGTCAGACAAAACGATTAACCTCATGGAAAACTGCTCCGAAATCACTCCCGTCACTCCGAAATGCTCGAAGCTGACGGGATGAATTGAATTCCCTCGCGCCTTTCGCCTTTTTGTCTGAAAAAATGGCGTTGCTTCGCGGTTCAATTGGGGACCACATCCAAAGCCCTGTCCTCCATACAGTTAATATATATATCAGTGATAGAGAGTCACGACAAATCGATAATATAGTTTCAGCAACTTTATTTGTTGCTCAACTATTTACTCTTGACTATAATAATCAGTCAGCGTTAAGAACTAGCATATTGATATAGTAATGATATATTTTTCGCCAAGTCAATGGAGGTCGAGACGTGGAGGTCGAGCTTCAACCAATATTTTTCAAAAAACGTTTTATCAAATATCTCGTGAATCGTGCCTCGTGCGTCAAAAATATAGTAAAGACCTTTTTTGTAGATAATTAAATTTTCTACAACTTTTATCCCGAACTTTTTTCTGTCTAGTGGATGGTTTTTTTTATCTATAGCGTGACAAAATTTTCCATACATAATTATTGCGAAATATATATAGTTAACGGTTAACAGTAAAAATTGTGATGTTTAGAAAAGTCTTCCACGCTATAGATTAAAAAAAACCATACACTATACAGGAAAAAGTTTCAAAGAAAAGTTGTAGAGACTTTTCTTATCTACAAAAGAGGTCTGCACTATTTTGGTCGTACGACGCACAGTTCACGAGATATTTCATAAAACGTGTTTTCCAAGATGGCTGCTGAAGCTCAACCCCCCCCCCCCCCCCGCGTCCCGCCAACTTGAGTTTACAAGGGAACCCTGAACCTTTTCCAAAAGCAAAATCAATTCTGTAGAAGTTTGCATTATGTATCTATATACTTTTTTGGGTAGAATGACTGAACTAAACCATTTGCCTGCACTATATTTTCATACTTGTAGTCTTTTAGCTGCGATAACTATTCAGATTTCTCTCGGCATACGTGACGATCTTGACTTTTACAGTTGTACGAAAACACAAGTGTTGGACCGTTTCATCGAGAGTTAATTTTTGATTTTTCACGAACCATCGTTACCGGTTGGTCGGAATCAATAGCACTCATTGCCACTTCAGTTGCGGATTATCGAATGAGGCAAGCTTCAGTTTGGTCTCGGCTACAGGGAGACCTTAGAAAATTTGTATCTTTTTTTTTTTTTCTTTCTTAAAAGGCCTCTTCTAAGCAATCCTTGGGTGTCTAAACTATATTGTATTACAATTTGTGCGTCTACCAGTTCTCCGGGTGGGCACTCGTGTGTGTTCCTATACGAGTCTCTATATGGCTCGTCTAACGTCTGACTCGGCGTGGAGGGTCGACTATGAGTGCGCTCGTTTTCGAGGAAAAGCTTATTATCGGCTAACTGTCAAACGAAAGTGAGCCCCTTCACCCCCACCCCAAAACTCTCCATTCTCCCCTTCTCTCATCCTCTTCCATTCCTCTTAAATTCCATCTAACCCGGGCGTATATTTGTCCGGACACGTGTTAATTCACACGAGACGTCCAAAGTGTGACCGCGAATGTCTGGTAAGTCTCGAATTTAGGTCCGACACCTTCGCCAAGCTCTTGAGCAATTCCAATCATCCAATTCACGAGCTTCACGAAGAAACTTTGTTCACTTTGAAGTCTAACGAAACACACGAAATTCCATTATAAACTGGGATTGGAATTTACAATTGGAATTCGCGTAGGATAGTCTTGTATTGTCATGTACTGGACTGCTCGTTCTATACAGAGTGCGATGGTATTTTCTTTTTTTGTTACCCGGCAAGTTTATTTGAGAAGTTCTGCGATATTGGGGTAAGTTTCGAAACACCGTGGTCGAAGAAAATGCACTGCATCCTCTAATTTTTTTTTTTTTTTTTTGTATATCACTATTATATAAAAATCAATCGTACAAGTAGAGTCGTAAATAATTCCCCATTGGATCGTACAAGACGCGGTATTCCCTGAGGTATAATAAAATAAAATATGGATTATGATAAAATGAATTTACGACCAAGTCGAGTCCTAAAAAGGATCCCTAAAATCTGATGATGCGGACGAAAGTACGTCCCGCCGGACGGATCTCTACCAGTAGCAAAGTATATTACACCTCGTGAACTATAGTTGTACACTCTCTTTGACCCTCTAATTCGTGAATAATGGCGTCCATCGGTGATTTATGCATTTGTAACGTCGTTATAATGATAAATATTCAATGAAACGTCTTGCGGTAAAGATTCCAACGATTGCAGAGAGAGAGAGAGAGAGAGAGAGAGAGAGAGAGAGAGAGAGAAAAGGGGAGTGAATGATTTGCACCCCTATTGAAAGACTCCTGGATAGGACCCCTCAGATTCGAGCTCGATCACTCCTCCTGTGCGAATAGGATCTCGAAATAGTGCTCTGAGGCACGAACGTTAGTTTTCTATGTTCTCCCAAACAACACACCCTCAAGCCACGACCATTGTGTAATTGCCTTTACACCTCTCTCTCTCTCTCTGTCTTTCTTTCTCTTGTTCTCTTTTTTCCTAGCCAGTACTTAGCTCACTTGGTTTTTTTTCCCCAATTTCTTCGGGGATTTTGTGCACGTGCAGCTGCCGATTCGAATTAGCCTCAATGTAGTGTCTACAACGTACGTACAGCGACATATATGTATGAATATCGCCCTCTGGCATAGAAAAAGCTCATTCCCACATGAATTTCACGTGACGAATTGTCCGAGTTACGTCCATTTGTGTGCAAGCACTGGATATCCATGTGCATGAGTATATTTAGGAGAATGTACGTATATGCGTGGACAGGAGAGGGTGTGTGCGAGTGGTCGACACAAAAGCGTTCCTGAAATCTCTCGAGGGAGGTCGCGCGGATGCCGGGGTCTCTGGCAAGCATCCCGAAGAGCACGACAGGCCAAAAGGCTGAGTCACGTGTACGCATTCACCAGTTTATTCAAGTGCATTTACCATACATTTGCACTAAATGCATCGAGCAACGAAGAATCTCAAACGCACGTTGCATATTCTAGATTTATCATATTTTTCTTCTCTCTCCCCCCCCCCCCCATGCCACTGCCCCCTTTTCACCCTCGGCTCGTCTGTTCATCATTATTGCTCTTTGTTCATCCTGATCGAATTATTTGTATCGGAGTTGCTTTTGGTAGTTGGCCAAAACTTTGATGGAAAATTTTCGTTTTTGGAGAAACTTTGTTTCGTGGACATACACGGACCTCGCGATTGGCTAGAATTCTGGGATGCTCTGGGTTTTGTTTAAATAAAAAAAAAAACTTAACTTTTGTTTGAATAAAAAATCGATTGGTTGGATGCAAAAGTGATTTGATTGCATGGTAACGTCATTGTTTCGATCGTTTCTTCATTGAGGCAGCTTTATTTCGGTGAAATTTTTTTCTTTTTTTTTTTTTTAGTTTTCAATACCAACCGGAAACAGACTCACGCGCGCGCGCGCGTGTGTGTGTAACCACTTTGAAAAATTGTATGGTATGTAACTCGATAACCGGCTGAGCTACAGCGCTGCAATTTTGGAGTCAAGTAATGCATGATTACCCCTTTTACTTACTGTAATTTTTATAAAAATTCATACAGTTTCAGTTTACATAAATAGTTTATCGTTAAAGGACGGTTGGTATTGAAATTTGCGAAAATCGATGGAGGGGTTGGGTAGGGATTTTATGAAATTTTCAATTTTTCAAATAAATGAGAACGAACTCGCTCGAATTTCTGCAAATTTTGAGATAACGTGCGATAATTTTTTTTACAACAAAAGATCATCATTGAAGGACGGTCGGTATTGAATTTGGAAAAAATCGATGGAAGTGTTCAGATTTTATGATACTTTCAGTTTTTCGGAAAATCTCTGTAATCGCTTCAACTCCCCAAATTTTGAGATATTGTGGTAATTTTTTTTTTACATCATTCAAATCGCCCATCAATAATACTACAGTATTATTAAATTCTTCAATATTACTGTTGTATTATTGAAGGATAATTTGAATTGAGCGAAAATCGATGAAGGGATTCGGATTTTATGAAATTTTGAATTTTTCAAAAAATTTTCAACAGAGAGGTAGAATACACGTGAATACGTTACGCACATAATTGAAAAAAAAAGTTGCAAATTGAAACTTGCACATTGCTTCCTCGTAATTTTCAAAATTTCATAAAGCTTTGTTTATATTGCACACGAAGATGCCTCTATGATGAGGAAGCCAAAATTGATAAACCCGCTTGCTCATAGAGCGGAGAGCTTTACGAGGGAATCGAAAAAACAAGCTTTCCATAATTTCGAAAATTACGAGGAAGCAATGTATACAAGTTTGAATTTGCAATGTTTTTTTTTTTTTTTTTAAATAAAAGTCTTTATGTCAACGTTATCTCTTCTCGTTTTCGCGCAACACTGGATAATAACGATTGGAAAATCGTAGAAAATGAAAACGGGGAAAATATGAAGAAAATACCGATTTATATCATTTTCTTTGTCCCACCCCTGTCGCCATTGTTCGCAATGATTAGTGAAGTCAGGCCGAAAAACAAATCCTCTTTGCAGCGAGGCTATAAGCCTTATTATGACTCACGGATTTTCATAGAATAATATGTTTTATGTTGGTATATATATATATACACAGTGTAAATCAGCACGTTCGCTCATCTTCTCTTCATTTTTTTCTCTTTTTTTTTTTCTTTCTTCGTCATCCCTTGACGTACCATCGCTCGTTTGCCTGCATCTGATACTTTATGGCGATTGAATATTTGCCAAGATCGCCCGTGACCGATAACGATGAAAATCCCTGCGGACAGGGGTTGTGGTATACAGGGATGGGGGTTATATGGCTACACTTTACTGTCACATCGTATTTTCTAACGAGATCAACAGCCTGATGCGCTTTCGGAGAAGGCTCATAGCTTTCACCCTGTAGCCCGTTCACGTACGAATTTAAGCGGATCTAGTGAAGGAAAGCTCCAAGAGAGAGAGAGGAAGAGAGATAGAGAGAGAGAGAGATAGAAGGATGTACTTCGATCCTCCTCCATCTCTTTTTATTTTTTCCACACCACACCACACCCTACGTGGAATTTTATCCCAACGATATTACATTTTTTCCCGACCCTATCTCCCGTTCTCCAGACCGGTTGAGCTCCCCCCCTCTCTCTCTCTCTCTCTCTCTCTCGTGTCGCTCGAAGCGATCTTTGCCTACTGATCCCTCCAGCATCACTTCGGATCACTGTCAAATAGCCGGAGCCTTAATTTCCACGCTCTTGGAAAATTAAATACGACGAAAACTGAAAGGAACGAGCGTTGAAACTCGAGGATTCTCGTCGTAGTTTATTTGTCTTTAAATTATTTTCAGACAATCGCTGATTAATTCGAGCACGAAATTTAATTAATTGAACATAGAATTGTCACATATCAATTAATCAATGATTAAAGTATACCGTTGTTGGGTGCAGATTGAAGAAGAACAAATTCTGAAGCAAAAAGATTCGATGGAAACGTTTTTTACTTGTAAAAATGATATTGTCCTTGTGAAAAATGGGGGGAAATTTCTTCAAAGTATGTTCCTTTAAAGGAAAAAAGACATGGCTATATCAGACGCACTGAAGTCACAGTGTGGCAGTGTAGAATATTTGAACAAGAGTATTATTGAACGAATTTTGGTTCGATTAATGCTCGCCGAACTCGACGGGTCTGTCGATTTTGTAAAATCGAAGCGCGACCGTTGAAATGAAAGCGTACAAATTGTTTTCGTATATAATATCGCGATTGATATTGGTGCATCGCATCGTATCGATACACTCTGATTGGATGTCAATTGGAAATGCGCTCGATGGTAACAGAGCTTTGAGAAATTAATTGGACGATCACTGTGCACAGGACGTTACATATAAAGGTTGAAAGTTAAAAGGAGGTTGAAAGATTAAAAGTTGAATATGCGAGGTCCTTCAATCATACTCTCTTTGGGTAAAAAAAAATTTCAATCCGATATTCTCGATATCTGTGAAAGAGTGACATTTTTTTTCGAAAAATTCAAATGGCCATCAAATTTTCGTGGTCATATGAATTGTTACGAAATTTAGGTTAAACAGAGAGGTTGTACCGTTAAGCTTGTCTGCCGAATTGGAACACTGTAGCTCAAGTTGTTCTCGAGTTATGTGTATCTGAATTTTTTAACACACACACACACACACACATACAAACATCGTCGATTTTTGCTTCCTCATACAGAGGAAGCTTTGTTTTTTATGAAAAAAAAAATCACAATTTTAGCAGAGTTCTTAAAATGTGTCAAAACAGCTAAAAATAACATTTGGAAAAAATTTCTGGACGTATGTGTTGGCCTTGCAAAATTGTGAAACCTCTGTAAATTGAGAATGGTTTGAGTTACACCGCTGCCTTTTCCTAGACAAGTCAAGCAATACATCTCCTTTTTTTTTACTTCATCAAAATTTCTTGAAAATAACAAATTTCATGTTATTTTGAAATATTCAAAAAATGTCCGTGGTTCTTCTGAGCTCCGCAAATTTTGAAATATCGAGCTAATTTTTTTTATATACATAGGCTAGGAGACAAGAATGGTTGGTATTGAATTTGGCGAGAATCGCTTTGAGGGATTGAAATTTTTTTTTAATTTAGAAATTTTAGAAAAATATCTGTTGGCGCTCTCACTTTCGTAAATTTGGAGATTACGAGCCAATTTTTTTTTTGCCATAAATATGCTATAGGGGTGGGGATGCTTGGTATTAAATTTGGCAAAAATCGCTCAGGGGCTTCAGATTTCATGAAGTTTTGAAATTTTGCGGAAAAATTTCTATGACCGCTCTAGCGTTAGTATAAGTTTGAGGCAATTTAGCCAAAACTTCTTATATAAATACACGATGGCGACAAGGATATTTGATTTTCAATTTGACAAGAATCGCTCGAGGGGTTCGGATCTCAGGAAATTTTGAAATTTTCGAAAAATATCCTGTGATCGCTCCGAGTGTAGCCATAGATTTAAGGACCATCGACCCAAAAATATTTACGCCAACGAGACAGGACATAAAATTTGGCGAGAAAAAAAAATCGATTTTAGAAAACAAGCGTGCAAATTTTCAACTTTGGACATTGCTTTCGCATTACAAAGCTTTCCATACAGAGGTAACTAACTTTGCAATGAGGAGGCAATGTCTAAGTTTCTAATTTGCACGCTTTTCCTAAAAATGTGATTGTCCAATCCTTTGGCACATTTTAAACATATTCGCATTGAATTTTTTTTTTTTTAATTTTAATCACCATCGCTAAACTTTCTTTGTAAGAAAGCCAACAAAAGTAAGGATGAAAAAAAATGAAATTGTCGAAATGATTAAAAACAAATAGAAATAAAATTTTGATGGTCTTTCATTGCGGATAAGGAAGATACGAAATGTCAAATTCGCATGTTTCACATACCGTTGTCGTACCAAACCATTTCTCGTTTTAAGCTCACGTCGCGGATAAATTGGAGTGGCCCGTCATGCGGACACGGACGAATGGGTTACGTCGTAATGGGGTGGGTCCCCATATAGTCGTGTCTCCATCCCCGAGGCTGTTCGGGGCGTTATAGTTGCACGAGAGTATGCACACAAAACACATCGTTACAACTGTTTCACCGGTTGTTGATGTATAGACAGCGTTTGGTGTGACACGAACGATATATATGTATATAGTGAACGCGAATTTTGAACTATAACATATATGTATGCAACAATGGGTTTGACGCAGGTGCGCAAAGCTTCGTTCTCTATGGTACCTTTCAACCCTCTCGTTCAATTCAAAGCTCGTCCTGTCGCATCCTCGGTTGAATTCAAGATTGCGACAGATCGAACGAACAGGGGTCGCGCGGTAAATGAGTGTATAGTGTGTATCTGGCATGTTTGTGACTGTCACGAACCTTTTGACGGAACGAACTTCCATTATAATTTTAGTTTGTGGCCATGCAATTGAAGATAGAGCACTGACCTTTACTTCAAATTACGTTAGATTTGAAATTATTTAAACAAAATTGGTTCATTGAAAGTTTTGTTTGGGTTCGAAGTACACTATTATACTTCATAGTGTACACACACGAAAAAAAAAGTTATCCCTGCCATGAATGTCGATCGCGAATATTCATATTTTTCATTCCTGATGAGCACGGGTCTTAAAAATATTGCATTAAATCTTACACTTCCGTCCATCATTTCTCTCTTGTCACCGAAACACACTCGCATCATTCGTTCGAACTAAACCGTAAGACTCTCCTGAAACATTTCGCGAGTGCTTTTCTTCATTATCGTTCCTACATCCGAAAAAACGAGCCAGAGATGAAAAAGTGTATATGAAGAGAGAGAGAGAGAGAGAGAGAGAGAGAGAGAGAGAGAGAGAGAGAGAGAGAGAGAGAGAGAAAGTGACGGCTTTCGGTTGTGGCTGAGGGATGGAGACGTCATAGGACCTCTCAATCAACGAGAAGAGAGATCCAAGCGGGGAGTATTTCGGAAAGCCCTTCCTTTCCCCCACGGCACGGAATAAGTGAAAAAAAATTGATCTTTTCTGGAGCATGGGAAAGAAAAAAAATATAAAAGAGAGAGAGAGAGAGAGAGAGAAAGAGAGAGAGAGTCTCTATATATAAGAGATTGCGGTGAGATGGAGCCGGATGCTTCTGGCGCGAGATATCCGCGTGCGTGGGGCGAGTGACGGATGAAAAAAAAAGTTGATCGCGAAGGGATGAAGAAAGGACCAACTGAGCTCTCGTGGATTGAGAGAGCATCCAGGAGTATGCGATTCTTGAGAGACGAAAAATCCTAAGCAAAACTTGTATACATATACACATATACATATCGCATGCTATGTATATATATGTGTGTGAATTGGATGAGAGACAGAACAGAGGATAGAGTTAACGTCGAGAGCAGCTGTCGTTGTTCAAAGACAAAATAAATGAGAACACTTTATCCCGCGACGAAGCTACCCTTCTCTGATATTCCCCTCAACCCCTGTTCATTCGTATTTTGGCTATCATACAGCCAGTGCGACTATAGTACAAACGAAACTGACCCGATAATACCGAAACTAGATTGCTGGAAAATGGGCTAGGGGGGAGTACTTTGGATGATTGCCATTCTCGTGATAATTACCAGATCTGGAAATTTTCTCACGAGATTTTGTACGCTCGATCGAAGACACGTGTGGACCTCGAGATGGTTGGAAAATCAAGGGACATTTTTCGAGCTCTCGATGAAAGTAAAAAGGGCATTTAGCTCTCTTCATACAAATATATATATAGGGATCGATCTTGATCGAAAAGTTTAATAAAAAATCACGATTCAAAATTTCATCAAAGTCGCTTTGGGTCGCTTTTTTTCATTATAATTGTAAAAATTTCAACCCGAATACTTGATTAAATGATATACCAATATTTGCAAATGTTATTTGAATTTTCATCCGCTCCTCTCGACCCACGAGAATTAATCTCGTTTTTTCCGACTCTCGTGATATATTCGATAGGCTCAAGTTTTTTTTTTTTTGCAAGTTTACTGTGCTTGACGGTAAAGCTGCCTGGATTTTCTCTCAATTGCCTATTTATATATATATATATATATTATATATTGAAGTATACGATTGAAGTATTTTGGTGATTTATTCGTACGGGGACGAAAAATAAAAGTTGAAAAATAGGAGATCGAAATATTCGAGTCAAAAGGGGATGATATGAGGTCGCTCGTGCAATTTAACGCTCGTGGCAGATGCATCGACGGGATTTCAAACGACGACTCTGCGGAACAAAAAATACTCGAGGCGCTTGGAAATATTGAAAGAGGATGAAGACGACGATTGAGCTATTTTTCCGGATTTCCTCCTTTTTTTTCCGTTCATCCTCGCTATATATACGAGAGAGATTCGCGATTGATTCTGTTTGTTTCGTCTCGCGTATAAAAGATTGAAGATCGGAGAGAGAGTGCGGGGATACAAGTGCACGAATTCTTATTATTATCCGAGGCTCTTTATTTCACGACTAAAAGTCGAAAGTGTACCAAAAGAACTTGTCGAAACTCGCGAGTCTGATATGATCCTCGTTTCTCGCTTGAGGCGCGCACTGGGGAATGGAATGAACTGAGGAAAAACCGTCGAAGTGGACCGCTTTTTTTTTTTTTTTTCAATACTTCGAGTTACTTTTCTCGTGCTGAAAGGATGTCCCACGACCAGACGGACCTCTTTGCTCGTTGAAATAAGAAACCATGGAAGTTGTAAAGAAAAAGTGCGGTTGAAAAACGTACGAACGAAAGACGACTACGACGACAACGAGATGAACAGACGCAGCTGGAGAGAATTGGACGATTTTTTTCGTTTTTTTTTTTTTCGTCAATCGCGTGTATTTATCTCTCTCTCTCTCTTTTACTCTTTCCCAGCAAAAAATCGAATAATCATTCAAAAATGGCTATCTCAATTTCTTTTTATCAATACTTGTTGCACTAACTATGTTAATTCAATTCCATGTCGATGAGAAAACAATGCATTTGACTAAGAATTTACTTGGACAAATAAAATCTATCTGAAAACGAAACCTCAGGGAAAATTAGCAATTAAATTGTTGGAGAAAAATATAAAACATGATAAGACACGTAAAAGTAGTTTTAAAATTTTATAATAACTGCGGAGATGGCTTTTAGTCCGTATAAATTAATTTTTAAAGAAACAATTTCGCGTTTTCGTTATCCTGCTGCAAGTTTTGTGATAAATACATTGCACGATTGCATAACTCTTAATTGTTTTTGATAATTGATATAATTTCATCGGGTACGATGACAATAGGAACGGACAGTTTGATATTGATGAATACTTAAAATTTGCATGAATTACCGCAACACTCGTAGTCGAGGGTGCGGTAATTCTGATTGGCTACAGCTGATTGGCTACATTGCAAGCTCACTTAATTGTGCTGATAATTAATTCCAAATTTCTTTGCTAAACATCTCGCGATCCTATTTTTTTCTTCCTCATAGAGAGGAACGTTTGTGATGGCGAAAGAAAATAATTTCCAGTTTTCAATGCCAATGTGTTGAAAATGTGCCAAAACGTCCAAAAATCACATTTACGTGTGCGTGGGTGCTGTGACTATGTCCAGGCCATTAACCTTTTGACCGCCGGAAAGTCTTACATAAGACGCTAGCTGTGATCGGAACTTCGTTAGGGTCAAACCCAAGAAATATGAACAAGTTTCATCAACTTTCTGAGAAAAAAGTCACGAAAACCCCGGCGGTCAAAAGGTTAAAAATTCAAACGGCTATGTTTCGTTGAAACTTCGCACATACTTTAAGCGTTCAACCACTTTTGTTTGCTGCAATTTTCGTTAATATTGCTCAAGGCGTCTACATTTTTCCATCGTCCTATTTTTTTTTTTCACACGAATATTGTATCATCGAAGAATGGTTGATATTGAATTTGGTGAAAATCGCTCGGACGGTTCATGTTTTTATGGAATTTTGACCCAAATTTTTAGATATTGTGCCAATTTTTTTTTCCATAAATAAAGTATCGTTAATAAAGGGTCAGTATCGAATTTTGCGAGAATCGGCGAAAGGGTTCAGATTTTATGAAATTTTAAATTTTCAATATAAATTTTTTGACAGCTTTAACTTTCCAGAATTATGTTATATCTGGACAAATTTTTTTTTTTCTATTATTAGAGTATCATTAAAATAAGGTTCCTGTTTAATTTCATGAGAATCGCTTAAAGAGTTCAGATTTTATGATTTTTCGAAAAAAAAGTCTTTGACAGCTCTAATTTCTTAAATATCGAAAATACGGGCTATTTTGAAACGTAATTCAAAATACGTTTGCCCAATGAAATATTGAATATCTAGAAAATTAACTTGAATCTCAAAAAAGTAACTTGAATCTCAAAAGTAAAGTAAAGTAAAGTAACTTGAATCTCAAAAAATGAAACTGCATATGATAGGGATAAGAAGGGAAAAAGCTGTGAGTTGAAGCTTGCAAATTGCTTCCTCCAAACTTTCGCAATATGTTCGAAGCTTTCTCCACGAGGAAGCCGAAACATTGCGCAAAATTTGGAGGAAGCAATTTGCAAGTAATAAATCCTTGATCCGTCGAAAGCTCATAACTTCGTATGAACAAATTAATTGTTAAATGAATCCACTTTTTCAGAACTTAAGTAGCTTCACCGTTCACTTGAACTCGTATGGCTCGCTGATCATTTTCGTGTATCTCATGCTAAAGCAGCTGTATTAATAAAATCGAAATTTCGTACGGAAAAAATTGACAAGGTGATCCGAAACTTTTCAGTCACGAAAAAAAAGTGTTTCAGAATTGAAAAAAAATGTCCGATTCCCAAGATTCTTGAATGCGCGAGAAAGTTCAAGGACCATCATATCTCAAGGATATAAAAAAACAAGCAAACTATATAGTGAAATCCCAAATCTCCCGGATCTCGGGAACTTCTCTCGGCATATCGATCGATCAGTCTCACGAAAAGAATGACCTCTTACCCTCGATCGTTTCGTTGCTCAATAAGTCAGGGCATCGACCCTCATCCTCGACGACTATCGCCACGAGTCTATCGTTGTCTCTCAGACCCGCGAATCTAACGCAAAACATAATACGACCCAAGGGGGATATCGAAAAAAAAAAGAAGCAAAGATATTAACAGCGAATATTCGTCTCTGTTGGCTCCGTGGCCCGCGACGAGTGTGCACAAACGACTGGCCGCGACTCTACTGCAGGTACTTCGTGAATTTCGATGTAAATCCTGCTCTCTCTCTCTCTCTCTCTCTCTTCATCTACCGCATGGAAAAGTAGTGTTGGCGGAGAAAAAAATAGGAGGGAGGAAAAGGTGGTCCCAGTGGAGCAGAAGATAAAAAAGAACTACCCCCTCGAGCACGCGGTATATGTAAAACAAAAAAGAAGAAAACGTCATATCGCTCGCGATGACGACGAGAGATGCGGAGAGGAGCTGAGGAGCGCGCCAAAGGG
This sequence comes from Rhorus exstirpatorius, assembly GCA_963564615.1. Taxonomy (NCBI): domain Eukaryota; kingdom Metazoa; phylum Arthropoda; class Insecta; order Hymenoptera; family Ichneumonidae; genus Rhorus; species Rhorus exstirpatorius. The sequence continues at coordinate 10,137,673 of OY751320.1, forward strand.
TGAAAAGTATGCGCGGAGAGAAAAAAAATCCACGTGCAGGTGTGTTTCTCTTACGCTGCAGCACCCCCCCCCCCCTCCCGCTCCGCCTACACGAGACACAGAAGATGCAGTGTAGGGATGAAAAGTACGTGAGAAACATGTACTCGTGTTTTAATTTTTTTTTCTGTAGTGCATCCAACAAGGATGGATGTACAATACGAGTAGAAAAAACGACAAGGACTGGAACTTTGTGAATAATTGTAAATAATTTAATTCAATTATTTCATCATCGTGAATTTTAATTTCGTCATCACTTTATTTCGATGAATTATTCATTCGATTTATTCATAATTATATCATCTCCTTCATCGTCGATTATTCTACAGCTATTTCGTTGGACATTAATTATGAAATTTTACTACGATGAAAGACCAAAAGAGAAGGACTAAAAAGTGCAGGGTGTGAGCGCACGTACTGTATATATTTCTTTTTGAAACCCAAAGACCGAGGTAGAAAAGGGGATGAAAAAAAATGTACAGGTAGATTCGTACTGGTTTCTGTGTGCGGTTGCACAAAAGAGGTTACGAGTACCGGAGAGTCGCGAAGCAAAGAGCACACGACGCAAGTGTGGAAAGCCAGAGACATTTGTGTATATGCTGAGGGGAAAGAGAGAGAGAGAGAGAGAGAGAGAGAGAGAGAGAGAGAGAGAGAGAGAGAGAGAGAGAGAGAGAGAGAGAGAGAGAGAGAGAGAGAGAGAGAGAAAGAGAGAGAGAGAGCGAGAGAGGCCCTCATCCAGATGAGGGAGGATTCAAAGAGCTCTGGGCCCTGTGAATATTTTTCCCTCTGTATGTGTGTGTGTCTACCCTTTCATCCGCGGGAAGGTTACATGATTTTTAGGTGCATATATTATATATCTGCATGTACATAACTACTCCGCAAGATCTACGGTAACTATTATCGTTGTCGTCATGCTCGTTCTTCCGTGCCTCGTTTTCGCGACGCGTTGCAATAAAAATACGCGTCGTTCCATACAAACGCGATGAGCTCGAACGAGACAAAACTCTGTTTCATATAAGGGCGAGACCGGGGCAAAGGAATTTTTTTTTCCGTACAAAAGTAGTTTTTCACCGAAAAATTAATTTTCCTCCCATAAAATTTTTATCTGCGAGTAAAAATCACTTTTTCGACAAGTTTTTTTTTGTCCCTTTAAAAGTTTTTCGAGAAATAATAAGTCCTCGTAATGCGTGACTTTAAACTAAACAGCATTTCTTCATAGATGGGACACACCACTGCAGAGTGCTTAATGTCTCAGCGGGAAATGGGAAATCGGGGAAAAAAGGTCACTGACTGAGACTAGAAAGTTTTGAGGAAAACAATTTTTTTTTTTTTCGAAGAGAACGATTTTAGAAATAAATAAATAAATAAATTCCAATTTTCGGCTAAGGTGCCCACTTTGCCCCGGTCTCCCCCATTATAAATATTAGGGTGTGTCGAAAATGAACTTTTTTTTTCTTTGCTCCTACCACTCAAAACTTTAGGTTTTGACAAAGAGGTCCTCGTTCAAGGAGGGCGCTGTAGCTTGAAGTTTAGAGGTCGCTCAACGAGGATTTAGGTTTCCCATTTAATTTAACACGTAAAAAATATTGTTTTTCGTTCGAAATGATGTCAGGCAACCAAAAAATTGGCGATGTCTGTGTTTCTTGGCTTATTTGAAAGCATGACTCATACCCTAAAAACGATGATGGGTCGTTTTTCGACTTACCTTGTTCCAATTTTTTTTACGCCATTTTTAGACCACAATAGTCACTTTTTCAAGTTTACAAAGTCTCCAAGGTATCAATGAGTCCAAAATGAATTGCTACGAGCATTGATTGTTGATTCGAATATAAATAACCAATTCCAAAAATTGGTAAAACATTCAAAATTTCTCAAAATAAACATGGTTTTTTCAATAAAATTGAATTCCGTATTTCCGTTTCTTCAATTTTATTTATAGTGTGTTTTTGATTTATAGTGTAGCAAACTTTTCCAAATATGGTTATTGCAACAGTAAAAATAGTGATGTTTGGAAAAGTTTGCCGCGCTATAAATAAAAAACCATGCACTATGCAAGAAAAAGTTTCCGATGAAAGTTGTAGAGAATTTTATTATTTAAAAAAAAAGGTTATACTATTTTTATCGTATGATGCACGGTTCATGAGATATTTTATAAAATGTGTTTTCAAAGTTTACGACCGAAGCTCGACACCCGCGTTCCGGCAACTTGAATACACTCAGGAGAGTGTATTCCCCGGATCCTTTTCCAAAAGCAAAATCAATTCTGTAGAAGGTTGCATTATGAACCTACTATTTTGGCTAGAATGACTGGACTATGGATGGAGAGCTTCGATACGTTGAACGGAATGGATATATACTTTTATATTTAATTGTGTCAAGTCCTAATATGCTCTAACGTTGAACCGATAATACCCTAATGCGAGATTGTTAAAATTTTCCTTTCGTTCAATAAGGTGCATATATATCGAGGGCTTAGGACCAAAAGGGCGTAACCCACTGTTTTTCGACTTTTCATTACCTTAATGCCATAAGGGCGTATCCCCAACTTTAACACGGAAGTTCCATAAGAACAAAATTAATCAGCCTATAGCCAGAAGGGCGTAAGCCCACTACAATACTGCCAGAAAGGCGTAACCCGCAGAGAAAAAAAAAGTGGCTTACGCCCGTTTGGCAGATCATTGATCATTTTTTCCGGATTTAAATCGCCTGATTACAGCCAGACGGGCGTAACCCTCTTTTTTTTATTTTTCGTGGCTTACGCCTTTCTGGTGGATAACCGGTCAGTTTTTTCCGAATTTCGATCGTCTATTTACTGCCAGAAGGGCGTTACCCCAAAAAAATTGTAGGCTGATTAATTTTGCTCTTATGGAACTTCCGTGTTAAAGTTGGGGATACGCCCTTATGGCAGTATAGTCCGTTTTTTGTGGGTTACGCCTTTCTGGTCCTAAGCCCTCGATATACTATAAATATATATAATGCACATTACATCCCAGAGGTACAATGGAGCCATAATGGACATAAATATGGAGTTACACGATCAATGGACGTTTTTATAACCGCTGCTTGACTCCAGGACACTTTTGCCACATGCACGTACACTAAATTATGTGTACTTGATGCATGTACGAATGCAAATGACTCGGGGATGATGTGCATATTATACATGTGATCGGGGATAAGTTGTATCGACTTGTTTGCGGTAAAATTCAAACTATGAGAACCACCAGCTCAAAACGTAAATTTATGCCCAACGATTGCATATATTAATCATCGTCCGTATACGCACCTTCGGTCTTGTATTCCCTTGATTTTTTCACTCACGCATATAAGTGACTTTTAACGAAAATTTCGGCACAACGCAACGAGAAATTCGTGGAAAAAAAAACCAGAAATTCATGAGAAATATGAAGAATGCAATTGACGGAATAACAAATGAGAATTATGAATTTTCATTTGGCCATTCTTGCGATTGAAAGAAAAGTCATTGATTAGACTGCATCGCCATACAGGCCATGTCAACTTCCCGTGACTAACTGACGCGACTGAATTCAGCTCGACGAGAGAGCTGCATACATTCGCGAGGGGGAAAACCAAACTGATTTTTATTTCCATGCTTGCGGATTTCTTTTTTTCTTTCTTTCCTTCTTCTTCTTTGCCCCTTCATCGAGATTGCATGGCAGCGGGGATTTGTGGCTGGCAAGAACACTCGTCAATGAGGTGGTGGAAAAAGCATCGCGGTGGTTCCTCCAAGCATATAACTATACCTAACCCTCTGTGGGATTCATACAGCGCCGCACGGGGTTCTCGCGATTCGACATACACCCTTATACATATGGAAATATACATGTATATATGTATTTTTTTATTTTTTATTTTTTTCAACCCTCCACTCAACTCGGTGTTGGCGCGTTACCGAGAGTTGTTCGAATGCAGCGACGCGCGTTCAACGAGACCTCGCAGCGAGATATGTCGTCGCAGAGTCGTCGACCCGAGTGAATAGCGAAGCTTTTTGGTGTGGATGCTGTGTCGACCTTGTATGCAACGTACACAGTGCGAGTACACGAGGTACATAGTCGTGTATGGAGCTATGTACCTCGGTGTATGTACACGTATCATCGTATACATAAATTTTGATACATTAACTTCGTAACTTCGGCAAGGAGCAAGATTTTTTATCCACTTAAATGTGGCCTCAACATCATAGAACTTAGTTTTCACCCAATCGTATACCGCTATTATCGTTATTATCACTATCGAAGGAGAGAAGATTTCCTACAAAACTAAAAAAAAAAAAAAAAATAATAATTCCGATCCGATTAAAATTAGCGGAGTTATCACCGATCGAAAATCGCGTGGCAAGGCAACGAGTGAAAAATCGACAATTTTCGCAGGATTCCAGTTGGAGACGAATAACTTGCTTCCGGTTAATTTTAGGGCGCCAAAATCATGAATATAAAAGTTAGAGAAGAAGAGGTTTCTTAAAAAACTAAAAAAAAAAAAAATTATTCCGATCGGACCAGAATTAAGGAATTTCATCTGGTACCGAGTTAGTCAAAAGAAAAATTGTTACGACTAGCGTAGTCCGTTCAATAAGTTTAGCATGTAATATGGAGGCTAACCTCCAAAAGTTTGGCAGTAATATGGAGGCTAACCTCCAAAAAATCAGTATTTTTCGAGACAAACTAATTAATTCTAAAGTTCACAAGAATCCTATAGATTTAAGAAAGCTATCCAAACGTTCTTCATATCTTTTTGTATCCATTATAAAAGTTTCATTCGAAACTATTTGTCAATGGTTGCAAATTTCAGGTTTATAAATGGAAAAAACACGACAATCCATAAGAGACCATGTTAATTAAGAAAAATTTTATTTGTTAATTGCGCACAAACAAGAAATCCGGAAAGTTTTAAATTTGAACAGGTGACTTTTTAGATACTCATAAGTGTACTCGAATTTTTTAATCAATATCTGTTTGTTAATTCGATCATCAGATGAACTCCCTTAATGGAGCTGGCCCCGATGAAAGATGGACGAAAAATCGAAAATCGGCCACAAACATCGGTGCTGTAGCCGAATAAATCACATCCGGTTGATTCTACGGCCAAAATCACTTGTGAAACTTAAAGAGGACTAAATTTACTACACAATGCGGTGTACGTCAATGCGGTGATTTATTGGCATCGTTCGGAACTTAAAATTTGTGAAACCATTTACTGCTCTCGTTTATTTGTTATTCGAGTTTGAATTCGGAATTTTGGCCATTCTGATTTTCGGTTTTTCTAATTTTTTTTTTACCCCGACGTTGATTTTTGTAAATTTTTATCATGCCAAAAACGAACAAAATCGATTATACTCATATCACGAAATCTGCAGTGGGGCGCGAAGAAATATATTTGAGTAAAATAACACGTTTAGTATATTGAAGAGTTATTTGAATGGATAAAAATATGTTTGAAGTAACGAAATATCATTATTTTTGTTTTTTTTTTTAAATTTGTGAAAATGAAACATTTCTTGATAGTTTACCAAGATCGAGGCACACTGGTGAAAAAAACGGGTGCGTGTACACACGGTACGCGCGTCAGAAGTGAATACTCGTATGTGATCGACGGAACTCGCTTATTGCCCTGCTAACACAGAAAGTTATAAAAACGTTGTTAAGTACGTTTACAAAAACACGCAAAAACGTCTCTTTTGAATGGTCGAAAAAACGTCTTAAGAACGTCGTCTTTTAAACGTTATTTTGCCGCAAACGTCTTAAAAACGTCTTCAAAACGTCTTTTAAACGTTTTTTTTGCCGCAATTTTTTCCCCAAAAAGTTTACCGCGCGTTTAACACATTTCTGTCAGCTTCTGTAAACTTTTTTGAGAAAAAAATTGCGGCCAAAATAACGTTTAAACGACACTTTCAAGACGTTTTTTCGACCATTCAAATGAGACGTTTTTGCGTGTTTTTGTAAACGTCTTAACAACGATTTTATAACGTTCTGTGTTAGCAGGGTGTTATTCTCATCAGATGAAAGAATAGTGAGAGGGAAAGAGGATAGATTGACATGCATGATAACACGAAATCACAGGATTGTCCTTATTTCACACTGTTCTATCCGTTGTATGTATGAGTTTACAGCTGAATTTACTGTATCTTCGTACCTCGTGTTGACGTTGGCGTTAAAAATTTTATTTGTATAGAGGGGCGGGGGGGGGGGGGGGGAGAAAGAATTGATAGGGTGAGCAAAGAAGTAGGAATTAGTTATAGATATGAAATCAATTTTATTTGTATAAGTATATGTATCTGTAAGTAAAAAATTGGGATAAAGTAATTCTGTTCTCTTATTCTCTTATTTTCATTGCTCTCGTGTCTATTATTTATAGAATCGTCTAATTCTACAATACCAAAAATTGGATTATGATAACTCAAATATGACATAAAATGCTTCAGATCTAGTTTGTCGATATTTTTTGCAAATACAGCATCTATCGTTGAACGGCCTTTAGTGGTCGGATCACTCCTGCCGTTGATCATTTTTAACGAGCAATGTTTTTTTTATAAAAATTGATGGAGTGATTCGGCCTGTGGCAATGAAAAATTGACATTGAAATCACCTGCGAGAATTACCGATTCATTACGGTAATGCACAAGGTCTGCTAGCATATCGGCTAAAACTTGAGAACCGCCTATTGCTAAGGGCAATAACGCTTTAGCGATTAAACCTCATAATATCTTTAAGCGATGTATTGAGCGAAATATAAATTGCTATTAAAGATCGAACGGAGGAAAACTTCGGAGAGCGTATTTCATTTTTTTTTAATTAAAGCACATTTTTTAATATCTGAAAATACCTCCACATTCTACCTATCAATCAACCTTAATATTTCTTCCAACATTTTGTACCGTCAGTAATTTTCTCATAGTTATTATCCGAGTATGTATAATATGTAATATATACAAACAAAACACAAAACAGAAGCTTAACTCGGCACGAAGCGAAGACGGTGTGAACTCACGCATAGATGTGGACTCACACACAACGGATAGAACGACGCAACGCGCGCTGCTGTCCTAATACATATAAAACACGTACACGCGGGCATGCTATGGATGGCATAACGCTCTCTCGCTCGCTCACGCATCATTCTCTCTCTTTCTCTCTCTTCTTCTATTCCTTCATTCTCCTGTCCGGAGGAACAACGCGGCTGGGGGCGGGGCCTAATGTAGTCGCATAAGAAGTATTCACTTCAAAAAAAAATCGATGTTTCACATGAATTTAGGTGGGAGATGATCATATATGCTCAGTTATATACTTAAATCTACATATACAGGTTCAAACCCTTTTCCTTGCATCTTTCGTGCTTGGTACTTTTTCTGAAAGCGTGAGCGAGCCCCCCCCCCAACCCCTTTCACTGCTCTTTTCCTCTTTTCTCCATATTCCCTTTGGACCGCTCACCGTCCAGATTTATACGCACAGACACTCTCTTTTTTCCTTTAGGAAAATAGTCTTTTCTCCATTTACTCGCGTGCTCTTTCCCTTCTGCTCATACCCATATCGTGACCACTTTTCTCTCGTGCGGAGAACATTTTTCTTTTAACTCCTTTCTTCCGTCAATCCTCTATCCGAGCAGCAGGTGAATGAGAGCACCGAGAGTAAGCGAGAAGCGCATAAGCGACTCGAAAGTGAAGAAAAGCTTATGGCCTGAATGTTATCAGGTGAATCATACCGCGTCCTGAAGCCTCGTGTTGCACGAGGATAAAGGAATATATTTCGCAGGAGAAATGAAAATACGAGAAGCGTAAAGGAACAATAAGTAAAGAAAGGGGGAAAAAAAAAAGGAAAAGTATACGTATAAAAATGTGAAATCCCTTGAAAAATAATAAATCCGTTTCCAACATCAGCTAAGTTACTTACGGAAAAAAAAAACCTAATAGAATTTGTGACGTGCTTTTTTTGCGGACGTCCAATTTTGGGAAACTGTCACATCTCATCAGAGTTTTTATTTCATTCCAATGACCCTTCTAATCTATTTTTAGCGCTGTGAAATATGAGATGGGACAAACGAAAAATTGAAAATTGTACACTCTGAGGAGGGTATAAATTGCGAGCTAGGATCTGTCCTCGCGATATAACAATGGCAATTTTGCCGTCTCGGAACTTGTGGGGCACTTCTTCGTGGACTTGATAGCACCATTGCTCGTATATGCACTTTAGCGCTGAAAATGGCGGCGCTGAAATTACGCCGGGACGAAATTCCAAAGCGTCCGCGGACGTATAACCCTCGCTCAACCGGGAGAGGGTTGTGCTGGCCCCCGACTTTACAGAGTATTGCGAGCACATATCGTGCGTAATATAATGTTACATATTCGGTACGTTCCAACGAACCGTACCGGCATTATCGCTGAATACATTCACGAATATATATATATATACATACAAACATCTCATCCATGTGTGTGCGTTATTTTGGAAAAATGACGGTCCTAAGTAAATTTTCGACCGTAACACTTTCCGTCACGTGGTCAGGTGGGGGGGGGGGGGGGGGGGGGTGAAAGATCAGAAAAACCGAAAATCAGAATAGCCAAAATTCTGTCTTGCATAAATTTATAATTATTAAACTTATAATTATAATGCTTCAGCGAGAATTCTCAAAAAAAAAAAAAAAAGATACGTCGACGAGATCGATAGGACTGAAACGAGAGGACAAAAATAATTAAATAAAAAAAAAAATTTAATTTATCTTAAGAACACTAAATTCATCGAGTTACAGCTTTTTTTTTTGCTACTTTACGAAATAATGACATTTTCGAGCTGGTTCATTTCCGGTGAAATGCCTCGCATGCACAACGCATAACGTTCGTTATTTATCGCATTGTTTCAGCAGTTATTTATAGAATCCAGCTACTTTTAAATTACGAAGGGTTCACCGTATAGTGTTGATGTATATGTATAAATGTCTCGCAAGATTTATAGGATATCACTCGACACGATGGAAAAGATTTTTCGACCCTGTGCATTCTACGTATTCGTCAGGAAGCCCCTTAGTCCCACTTCATTATAGAATATAACATATATATGCATAAAATTTGGGTGTGTGTGTGTGTTGTGTGTGTATATTGCAGCGACCTTCGACCCTTTTACTTCGCTCCTCGTCAGCGCAAGTGCAACTCGCGATATATTGCTTTTTCATTTTCTCTCTCTCTCTCTCTCTCTCTCTCTGCGCAAGTTCATAGTTTTTTAAAAATTGTTTTCTTTTTATCCTTCACCGTGACCAAGTGTAGTGTGCTGGGAAATCGAGCGTTGTTGCGACTATACAAGACCCTAACCGACAGCTACCGAGAAAGCAGATGCAAAAATATATATAAAGCACACGCACACATATAAACACACACACACACACACATAATTCGTGTGCATGTTTGTCAAGGCTTGATGTGCTATACGATGATGCAGGGTAGTATTTTTAACCCGAAAGACATTTAAAGGACCACAAATGTACGTGAGCTATACCGAACATCTCGGTGAATTGTCAGAGAGTGCGAAATAGAAAACTCGAAGGGGTGCTCAAATACGATAGCAGTTTGAGAAAAATCAAAATTCATTTAATGACACTGAAGTTTTTTTTTTTTTTCAATTTGTTCTTCAAGAACTTGCGGTCAATGGGAAATGGGCGGATTATCGTCATTTTTGTGAATCGTTATTTCGAGCTATAATGCGGTGAGAAGAAGTTTCCGGTCAATATACAGGGTACACTGTGGGGCATACTATATACGAGACAGTGAGATTTTTTCCTTTGAACAATTTCAAAAGATGTCTCATGAAATCTTGTTCACTCGCGAAGTTCACCAAATTCGCAAAATTCCGTCACAATCTCTCGAAAGCATGTGCGGTATATGATAGGATTTAGCATTTTTTTTCTTTTTTTTTTTTTCAAACAGATGCTCGATTGTAATTGAAAATTTTGAAACTCTAATTGCAAAATTTAAATGCATAGACATCAGAAGATTTTTAAAATTTTCTTTTAAATACCCAGATGAAAAAAAATGTGACAATTAAAAAATTTGGACATTACTTTGTCATTTTCATGTTCACAAAAGCTATCTCTGTGATCATGTGGGCTTTTCGAATTTGGCTTCCTCATAGAGGAAGCTTCGTGAGCGAGATGAATTAATGAGGAAGCAATGTTCAAATTTTTATGATCAGGTATAGGCTTTTTTTTCGGAATGCGATTTCAATAATGCAAAGATACCACAAGCTACAAAGTTTCGTGATTGTTTGAAGGATAAGGTGGGTAGCAATGAGTTTTTAAACTCAAAATTTCGTAACACCTGAAAACCGTTTGACGATTGTCGCCAACTTTGAATATCAAACATTACAAAATTTGAATCACACTCGAACACGATCCACGGCAAATCCAATAGCAAAATTTAATATCAAAAATCCTATTCCCATAACCTATTTGCGTATAAAGTTTCGGCTCCATATACCCTCAAGCTTACGAAAATTACAAGCGCTAACAATTTTCGTAAATTAAATTTTTTTTTTTATAAAAGCTCGATCCCTTAAGCAAGTTTTGCCAAAAATCTTTATCATCCAGCCTATTTGTGTGAAAAAAAATATATATATATTTATCTCGATATCTCCAAATTTACGAAACTCCGAGAGTTAACAGAAATTTTTCGTAAAATTTCAAAAACTTTCAAAAATTCCACAACCCCTTGAGCGATTATCGTCAAATTCAATATTAAACATCTTTGACTCTTAATCTAAAAAATTTAGGCTCATATCTCAGGATTTGCGAAAGTTCGGGCGACCATGAACATTTTTTTGAAAATTTTAAAACGCCATAAAACTTGTAATTCTAGAGAAATTTCGACGAAAATTGCAGCAAAAAACGGAGCTGAACCGCTTTACTTGTCTACGAAAAGGCCACGATGTATCTCGAACGGTTCACCGAGTTACAGAGGTTTCAATTTTGCGAGACCAACACACATCAAAAGACATTAAAAAAAACAAAAATGTTTCGTAAACGTTTTTGGCAAATTTTTGGCAAAAATATACCTACAAAAATATCTATTTTTACAGAAAATATTCCGTTTAAAAAAAATGTCCCACTCTGTCCCATTATCCTCTATCGAATGAAAAGAAAGCTCGACTTCAGCTTTTTTTTTTTGCGCCAGCACACATTGGTTCCGGAGTTGAGAACTCCATGGCAAAAAGATACGGAAGAAGAAGAAGGTAAAAGTAGAAAAAAAAAAGAATTTTAGAGATCTCGACGAACTTTCGAGTATTCTCAGGGTCAAAGAACCTTCCTGACGTTGTTACGCTTGTGACGATGCAAAACTCCAATTTTCCCTCGTCTCATCATCTTCTTCTCTTTTCGATTCGTTTCTTTTTTTTTTTTTTTTTATCTTTCTGTTCTCTGCACGTAAAGTGTATCTTTGTGTGGGTATACGTGCGAACGTAGTGCAGAATGTTGTTACGCATTGCAAGCGCCACATAAAAATAAAAAAAGATGAACGAGAGAAAGAAGAATTTGCCAGCTCAAGTATAAATGCCTTCACCGCGTGAAAGCTCGCGTTGCCCTATATATATGGTTTCGTTTAGTCATCCATTTCTGGAATTACAGGGACCCGTTGAAAAATTCTCCAGTGATTAAACGCCATGAGAAGGAAATAAAAAGAAACAGCGACGAAAAAAATTGAAAAGAAAATAAAACCGAGTAACCCCTTCTTGTGATATTTACGAAACTTCGAAAAATTGTATTCATACGGCTTGTTCTTTGTACGTTTACGAAATATTTCCTGCATTGCACATTTTTCGAATGAATAATGCAAAAATCTGTCGCATTGAAAAATCTATGTAAAATCAACATTTATGTAAATGGCGTTTCTGCCCCCCCCCCCCCTTATTCTTATTCTTCTACTGAGAGACACAGGGATGGAATATTCGATCGATCGTTATAGCGTTATCTTCACCTGGGTCTACAAAAAAAAAAACCATGTTGGAGGGGTTGAAAATGAGGGTTGAATGCAGAGGTTTCTCAAAAAGTTTGTTCGCTCTCTCTCTCTCTCTCTCTCTCTCCCTCTTATCGTCCACGCTATAGTCGTCATTATTCTAATTGGAAGAAGTCGGAGTTCGAACTCTTTTTATCCCCCCCTCGGCTCTATCGAATTTTCACCCCTCGGCGATTGCCACGACGACAAAGTCACACCGAGATCTTCCTCTCCCTGCCCGGCGGAAGACTGCGGGAACGGATATATCTTCTCGGCAAAGAGGGTGTTCCTCGTAACAGCTGCACGGCGAGTTTGGCCCTCAGCGGGAAACGCGAATCGAGCGGAGGGACCGCAGTCGTTTTCTCTGCTCTGGGGCGCGCTTCCCCTCTTGAAACGGGAAAACGACCCCAGCCAAGAGTGATCTCGATGAGAGGGTGAGCGAACGAAAGAGGATAAAAGCAGAGTCACACGAAAATTATAATAATACATATAAATATATATATATATATGTATATATGTGTATATATGTGTATATATGTGGCATTTTACGCAGACTCGATCAGGAATCGCTTTTCATTTTGGCTCGAGCAATTCTTATACAATAGACGACTGCCTTACGAGAGAAAAAAAAAAACGCGAAAAGAATTTTACGAAGTGAAACGCGAAAACGAAGTGCCCTTTGTATATATGTGTGAGTATGTAATAGGGCGAAAAGCTCGAAGGAAGGATGCGAAGTCGAGAAGAGGATGGCGAGAGAGCATGCACGGCAAAAGAGCAAAAGGGAACTAACGGAGTTCCGGTGCGAGATATCTCTCTGTGTAGCTCTGATACCCATGGGATTTATCAAGTTTATAGGGTGGCGAAAATCCATGGCGTTGCCCGACTTTATATATATATACTCTCACGAAACAAGAACCCTTGGCGACGTTGCCCTTTATGAAAACGATGATTTCCGGGCAAAGAGATTTCCCCAAGGGGCTTTACATATATACATGCACGTTGGATAATTTAAGAGTCTAATTCAAAGAGTCACTAATGTGGTTTTCCATCGATCAGATCCTCGAACGAAATTGTCGGAAACTTTCGAGTGGCAGATAGAGACAAATTTTCATACGGACGAATTTATTGTTATTTTTCGTTCGACATGAAAATTTCTTGGCACGAAAGTATCTATCCTAAAACTCAACGATGCGTTTTCATACGAATTTACGTTTTCACGGATTTCCTTTATATTTTCATATAAATGTCTACAATTTGCGTCGGATCGAAAGACTTTTGCTTTGCCGTAGAGGAATAAGCTTTGCGACGATGAAAATTTTTTTTCCAGTTTTCAATCACTTTTTTTTTTGTGCAAAATTTACAATATTTTCAAAAATAATGGAACAGCGGTTTTAAATTCTCGTTCATCGATTTAATTTCTAATTTATAGATAATAAATTATATTTATTATACCAATTTGACCCGTGCATGCCAGATCTTCTGACTAGACACTGCGGAGAAATGTGTTAGCGGCCAGAACTATGGCTCGGCCGAGCTGAACTGGCCATTGCCAGGCCAGATTCATGGAAAACTAGCCATGTACTAGGCCGCATCAGAATTAAATTTCTGCTCGGGAAGGAGCTTTGAGCATTGTGCGAAAATTTGGAGGAAGAAAATTTCGCACTATGCTCACTTTGCAAGTATCAACTTTCAGCTGTTGTTTTTCATCGTAACCAGCGAAGCTTAATGCATAATCAGTGAAATTTGACTGGGTTTGCAATAAATTTTCGAACAAAAAAAAATATACCGTGCATATTTTCATTTTCATGGATATATACGCAACGGCGTTGAAAGGCGTAGATTTTGTTTGTCCCATTTTTCATTCCCAACGGAATGGGGAAAAATTATTTTCAATATTGACAAATGAATTGCACAATCGAGTGGTTGATAAAGCATTGAAAAAAAAAAAATTGACGCGACTGATTAATAACTCAATTGGGCGTGCGTTCAAAAAATTTACCGAATATATGCACGTATATTGACCGAGAGTTTCACCGTTATCATGCATAATTCTCGTGTCCATCGAGCTCTGAAATTCGTGTCTCTTTGGAACGCTGCCCCAACTTTTTATTTCATCGTCATCCTGCGTATATCTATGTACATTTTTTTTTGCACGTGCATGCCGTGTACGAATTCACCGGAGCGTAAACTTGTGGGTTAAATCGTGCTTCTCCGGTAACCTGGCACACATGCACAAATACAAGCAAACGTCCCGAGAAAACCCTGACCTATAGGGTAGTTTTCTAAGCTCTATAGGCCGCATTGAGCTTCGAGCTGGCGTAACAAAGCACGAGAGTCCACCGGGACTCTGGGGCTTATATGGGGGAATCGACGATTGAAAAGAATATGATAAAAAAAAAACGGGATAAGTATGAAGAAACACACGAGCACTAAAAAAAAAAAAAAAAAAAACTATCGTTCGACGATAAATAATATATTATTTTAATTATTCTTGAGTGTCTGGAAGCTTTACCGAAGAGCTTATTATAAATAGCTTTTCCGTAAGCTCTAGGATATACTCGAATATTTATTCCATCCAGTCCCACATTATCGGACACGTGCATTAACGAAAATTCTATTCTCGTACGATCTATTCGAGTGTGGAAACTCAATTTACGATACGGAATTCTCCCTATATCGTTGCTCAATAATAAAAAAAAAAAAAAAATCGAGCTTCGATGTAGAAAGAAGAATAATTTGTGCAAACTAAGCCAATTTTCTTGTCAATAATAATCTTCGTTTTGTAAATTTAGACCAAAATCATAAAAAAAAAAAAAGATCGTCCAAAATATACGAAAATGGTGACCGAAAATTTGGGCAATCTTCTCTAAGCCCTTTTGTGACTGAATCGATCGTAAAATCATAGAAAAAGTAAAACTTTAGTTTGCCTCAATTTTCTTTTTCAGGGCTTTTGAGTTACCATATCAGTGGTGCTCAAAAACGTGTTAATTAATTCGTTGAATCTGCCGAACCTCCGCGCTTACCCCCTAAAACGAGGGGTTGGATTGGTTTTCCGGTACATGCGGGGGGGTTTGTAAATTTACAAGCTTCGTAAAATACAGCCCCCGGGGGGGATGGCACGAGATACACGTATTTTAAAGCCGAGGAAGTAACATCGCCAAAGCCAGAACACCCGCGCTCCCGGCATACAAGAGCCGTGCTCAATCATCAGTAACAATTAAATCCGCGCTCGCCCCATATATGCGTGTGAGATGTGCGGTACTCACATTTGCCACTATACCGTTGCGCGTTATACTTTTCCCGTATTCCTCTTGTTATAATAAGCGTGCACACGGCAATACGCCAACTGAGATCGAGTTAAAGGGGTTCAACATCCCCTCAATGATAACAGCGGTGCTCAATTTCATCGGAAAAGTTTAGTTGGGTCAAACAAAGGGCCAAGAGGTGACAAGGTTCGTTAATAATATCATTATGAATCGTTTTAATTACCGTTCGAGAGAAAGTATGCTATTTGTTTTGAGGCTTTGTAACGAATTTTTGATTAATCGTGGTTAATATTATAAAATATATGTGAACAACGATCGAGTCAAGTATATCAGAGATACTTCAATGGAATTAGTCCCGAATCAAATTTTAATATTAATAATCATTATAAAAAACATATTTCATAAATCATGAGCTTGGTGATTAATGAGTTAGAAAAAAAAGGATTATGAATTTGGAACGACGAATATTTATGGAGAATATTTCAAGAAAAATAAAAAGACCTGTTCGAAATCAGAAGACTGTCGCATGAGACTCTAGTAAAAATTTATCTCGTGACAACAGCGAGATCGATTGAGTAATCCCTGCGGATGATAGTTATTGATCTTTTTGCCTCTCCGTGAAGGAAGCTTTGCGATGGTGAAAAAAATTTCCAACTTTCAATGTCAATATATTAAAAATCTGCCAAAACTTCCAGAAATCGCGTTTAGAAAAAAAAAAACTCCGGACGTCCTCGTGTGTGTATGCATGTGCTGGCTTTCAAAAATTCAAACCGCTATATCTCGAGAATGGCTCAACCGATCAAGGTCGAAATTTCGCACAATACTTTGAGCATTCAACCGCCTTTGTTTGCTGCAGTTTTAGTTGAAATTCCTCAACGAGGTCTGCGTTTTACGAGACTTTGAAATTTTCGAAAAAAGTTCGTGACTCTTCTATAACTTTCGTAAATTTTTAGACATTGTGCTACATTTTGTTGATATGAATAGAGTATCATCGGATGACAGTTGGCATTGAACTTGGCGAAAATATAGCTTTGACGGTTCATGCCTCATGAAATTTTGTATTCTTCAAAAAAAGTCCCCGACAGCTCTAATTTCCCCAAATTTTGAGCTATCGTGCTAATTTCTTTTTGCACGGATAAAGTATCCTCAATGAAGGGTCGGTATCGAATTTCACGAGAATCGGTGAAAGTGTTCAGATTTTAGGAAATTTAAAATAAAAAAAAGGTTCCCGACAGCTTTGATTTTCCAAAAAATTAGCCATTTCATGGCTAATTTTTTTCTCCATGATTGGAGCATTATTGAAGGAAGATTGGCATTGAATTTCGTGAGAATCGGTAAAACGATTCAGATTTTATGAAATTGTGAATTTTTCAAAAAAAACCTGTCTTCGACAGTTCTGATTTCCCAAATATTGAGAACACGGGCGGGAAACGCAAAAAAAAAAAGGCATTCATGTTTATGAAATATCGAATATTGAGAAAATTGTTAGTCACTCGAAACTCGAAAAAATTAAACGACACACGATAGTGAGGAGCGCGAAAGCTGCAAATGTTAAAACTTTCAAATTGCTTCCTCCAAATTTCGCACGATGCTCAAAGGTTCCTCTACAAGGAAGCCAACATTCATGAAGGTCCTCATATATACAGGGAACATATTGAGCATTGTGCGAAATTCGGAGGAAGCAATTTGCAAGTTTCAACTTTCGGCTTTTGATCGATGTAACCCAACATTCATCTGACTGTATGAAATAAGCACGGCAATAATTCCTCGTGTAGAAAGATCGCAAAAATCATTTTTGCTTGAAAAAAAAAAAAAAAAACATAATACTTTATGACTACGACTGTACCGTCTAGTACATTCATGAAATAAATCTTTCGCCAATACTCAATAAATCGTATGCCCGCATCAAAACCGTTCGGGTGGTTTGAAAAAAAAATTTTTTAAATAAAATAAAATCTCATGGAAAATCCTAGTGACGGTCAATCCGGATAAAAACGAAAAGCCCATACCGAACGAAATTCCAGGATAATTCATGCGTATGAGGCTTAAATGTGCCAAATAGTCCAGTCATTCTAGCCATTTTTTCTGCAATATTCTACAGAATTGATTTTGCTTTTTGAAAAAGTTCAGTGGTGCTCCCTGAGTGTAAATTCGAGTTGGCGAGACGCAGAGGGGGTCAAGCTTCAGCAGCCATCTTGGAAAACACGTTTTATGAAATATCTCGTGAACCGTGCATCGTACGACAAAAATAATAGAAATATTTTTTGTAGATAATAAAATTTCCTATAACTTTTATCTGAGAACTTTTCCTGTACAGTGCATGGTTTCTTATCTATAGCGCGGCAAACTTTTCCAAACATGGTTATAGGTAAATATATCGTTAATGGTTGATGTAACAGTAAAATGGGTGATGTTTTGAAAAGTTTGCCGCGCTATAAATAAAAAACCATGCACTATACGGGAATAAGTTACGAATAAAAGTTGTGGAGAATTTCATCATCCAGAAAAAAGGTCTCCATTCTTTTGCCCGTACGATGCACGGTTCACGAATTATTTGATAAAACGTGTTTTCCAAGATGGCTGCTGAAGCTCGACCCTTCGCGTCCCACCAACTTGAATTTACACTCAGGGGACAACCCTGAACCTTTTCCAAAAGCAAAATCAATTCTGCCGAAGATTGCATTATGAACCTACACGGAGAAAAAAGTGTCGTTGTGACAGCCAGATTTCTAGTTCTTGTAGGTATAATCGAGACTTTGGTCACAACAGTACAGTTGTTCAGCTACAGGAACAGAACAGTACGGCCATACGTTATTTACTTGCACGAACGATGCGGTATAGCTGTGGGAGCTGAATGACGGATTCCTATAACAACTATCTCACGTTCAGTACGTCAATTTTAGAGGGCCAAAATCATAAGCATATGTAGCTAACCTATTTCGATGTGGTTTATGATAAATTATAGACAGAGTATTTATCAGAGAAGGTTTCAAGATAATTGGAATATTAAAGTACGTTTAATTTATAGTTTATATATAGTAATAGTAATCAAGGCAACGATGTGGCCTACGAGAGTTAGAGGTTAGGTTGGACGTGTGACTTTAATATCATGTAACAGCGTTATAAAACTGCGTGACTTACCTTCAAAGACGCCTTCGTATTTCTCCAAACCCCACTGTGATAATTTTTCCTTCACCCACTGGTCCATTGTCAATAATTTTCTGCAAATTGCACAATATCCCGAGCATCGATGTCGCTATGCTTGACGCGCGAACTGAGAACTATACAGTTGGATCGGAGACCCATGCGTATAGTTCCCATAGCTATACGCTTAGCTCGGGGACCCATGCGTATAGCTCCCAGAGCTATACCGGGATAGTTACCGGAACATAACAGAAGGTTCGTTTATGTAACTGACAGTATGTCTGTACGAACTTCGGCGCATCGTTACAGCAACAAATACGCTAAATGCTATACCGTATTGCTACTAGAGCAATACGTAAACTTCGTACAACGAAACACGAGGTTGCAGTAAGGGACCTACAGACAACTATAATCTAGTTTGTTACACGAACCAGTCTTTTTTCTCCGTGTACTTTTTTTTGGCTAGAATGACTGAATTAGAACACTTGCCAAAAGTTTCAGGATACACGCGAGCGTTTCGAATAACCGCCTCCCC